>JAJLRB010001594.1:0-37830 GCA_020976825.1 Odocoileus hemionus | reverse complement strand
ATAACTGTAGAAGCCCTGGACTTCGAAAGGAGGCCGGGGTTTCTTGCAGTGGGACTTGAATACAGGCTCCGTCTTTCATCTCACAAGGTGAACGGATAGTCTGAATCCACCTGTGGAGTCCGTTTTTAGAGAAAGCCCTAGAGTCCCCGACTCCTTTCTACGGAATGCCGCACATGCCTCTTGACACCTCGAGAGCACGCAGAAGCTCACTTCTTCAAAAGCTGACGGATGCCTGACTTCCTCTTGAACATTGACAGGAATCCCAATCTCCGTGGGCTACTGAAAGGGACCCTGGTCTCCCGAGTTCCCTCACCTCGAAAAGCGTTCCCTTTTGCCCTGCCAGCCTCGAAGAGATTCCTGAAGGTGTCCCTTGTAACTCGACAAGGAGTCCTGACTCATCGCTGAACAAACACGAGGTTGAAGGGCCATGCGCCCGCCGTAAGTCGAGAATGATTACCACAGGTCCCCGCCGCAACTCGAGAAAAACCATGAGACTTCCCCCTCAAGCGAGATGAGAGGCCCGATTCCCCTGCACTGCATGCAGAGCAATTCCGTGAGCCCCCTGAAACATGTTTCAGGAGCCTTGAGCCTTGCTTGATGGATGTTCGAGACAATCCGAAAAAAACACTGTCACAAGTAGCTGAGGGACCCTGAGGTCACACCAGCATCTGCGAAGGGAGATCCATGGGGCCCCAAATCAACTCGAGATGAGGTCCCGCTTCCCCTGCATTGACTCAGAGCCATCCCCCCGTTCCCCATCAAAACACGAACCTGATGGCTTGACTTCTTTAGGCAACTCCAGAGGTTCGAGGAGCAACGAGGAGAACAACGGCCAAGTCTAGAGAGAATACCAAGTTCAGCAGAGCAACTCGAGGAATGAACCTCCGTTTGTACTCCCAAATTGCCTTGAGATGAGAGTGATTCCTGGCTTAACTCAAGACGTAGGCAACTTTCCACAAGCCCGCTCAAAGAGAAAGGCTTCTCTCAGCAATGGTATGAGGGAGGGACCCTGATTGCTGCTCTCAAGTGGAGCATATACACGAAGAAGCCCTGACATGAAAGGAGCCCGGGTTTCCTTGCAGTGGCTTGAATACATACTAGTCTTTCATATCTTTCACCCCCCCTCACAATGTGAAGGGGGATGAATGTCTGCACCACTGTGGAGTTCTAGAGAGAAAGCTCTAGGTCCCCGCTCCTTCGACGGAATGCTCAACATGCCTCTGACACTCGAGAGGCAGAGCAGAGCTCACTGCTTCAAAATTTGATAGGAGCCTGACATCCTCTTGAACATTGACAGGAATCCCAGTATCTACTGTGGCTACTGGAAAGGGACCCTGGGTCTCCCGTCTCACCTCATGAGAAGCGTCCCTTTTGCCCTGCAAGCCTCGAAGAGACTTCCTGAGGTGTCCTTCGTAACTCGACAGGACTCCTGACCCTACTTCGTGAACAAACACGAGGGTTGAAGGGCATCCCCGCCGTAAGTCGAGAATGTACCCCAGGGTCCCAGGGTCCCGCCCGCCGCAACTCGAGGAAAAACCATTGAGACTTTCCCTCAAAAGCGAGATGAGGCCCCGATTCCTTGCCTGCACTGCATGCATGAGCAATCCCGTGATCCCCATGAAACATGTAGGAGCCTCGACTTGCTTGATGATGGATGTCGAGACAAAGTTCGCAAAACACTGTCACAAGTAGAGAGGGACCCTGAGGTCACAACAGCATTGTGAAGGAGCTCCATGGGCCCCAAATTCAACTGGAGATGAGGCCCGCTTCCCCTGTATTGTCTCCAGAGCTATACCGTTACCATCAAAGAACACACGATGTGTGGGCTTGACGTCCTTTTGCATACTCTCAGAGGTTCCTGATTAACAACGTGCCAACCTAGAGCGAATACCAAGTTCAGCAGAGCAACTCGAGGAATGCTCCGTGGGCACCCCAAATTGCCTGGAGATGAGAGCTGATTATTGCCTGGCTTAGACTCAAGACGTAGGCCAATTTCCACAAGCCCCTCAAGAGGAGCTTCTCTCAGCAATAGGTGTGAGGGAGGGACCTGAGATTGCTGCCTCAAGTGGCAATATATACCGAGAAGCCCTGACTCGAAAGGAGGCTTGGTTCCTTGCAGTGGCTTGAATACAGGCTCCTCTTTCATCTCACAAGGTGAAGGGATGTCTGAATCCCCTGTGAGTCCCTAGAGAAAGCCTAGTTCGGTTAACCGACTCCTTTCGAGGGAATGCCGCACATGCCTTGTGAAACATCGAGAACGGCACGCAGAGTTCACTGCTTCAAAAGCTGATGATGCTGACTCCTTTTGAACATTGACAGGAATCCCAGTATCCCTGTGGCTACTGGAAAGGGACCCTGGGTCACTCCAGACTCACCTCGAGAAGCGTCCCTTTGGCCCTGCCAATCCTCGAAGAGATTCCTGAGGTGTCCCTCGTAACTCGACAGGAGTCCTGACTTCGTGTGTACAAAGTCGAGTGTTGAAGGTCCCATCCCCGCCGTAATCTCGAGAATATATTCCAGGTCCCCGCCGCAACTCGAGAAAAACAATGAGAATATTTCCCCTCAAAGCGAGATGAGGCCCGATTCCCCTGCACTCTGCATGCAGAGCAATCCCGTGAGCCCCCATGAAACTTGTAAGGAGCCTCGACTTGCTTGATGGATCTCGAGACAATCCGCAAGAACACTGTCACAAGTAGAGAGGGACCCTGAGGTCACACAGCATTGCGAAGGAGCTCCATGTACCCCAAATCAAACTCGAGATGAGGCCCGATTACCCTGCCTTGACTCCAGAGTCATCCCCGATCTCCCATCAAACACGAACCAGGTGGCTTGACTTCCTTTAGGCAACTCCAGAAGTTCCCCGAGAACAACGTGCCAAGCCTAGAAGAATACCAAGTTCAGCAGAGCAACTCAAGGAATGCTCCGTGGAACCAAATTGCCTGGGAATTGAGAGCTGATTGCCTGGGCTTAGACTCAAGACGTATGCCAGTTTTTCCACAAGCCCCTCAAGGGGAGGCTTCTCTCAGCAGTATTATGAGGGAGGGACCCTGAGATTTTGCTGCCTCAAGTGGAATATACACCGAGAAGCCCTGACTCGAAAGGAGGCCGGGTTTTCCTTGCAGTGGCTTGAATACAGGTCCTAGTCTTTCATCTCACAAGGTGAAGGGGGATGTCTGCAATCCCCTGTGGAGTCCCTAGAGAAAGCCCTAGTTCCCGACTCCTTTCGCCGGAATGCCTCACATGCACTTTGACACCTCGAGAGGCACACAGAGTTCACTGCTTCAAAATGTGTGACGAGCCTGACTCCTCTTGAACATTGACAGGAATCCCAATATCCCCTGTGGCTACTGGAAAGGGACCCTGGGTCTCCCGACTCACCTCGAGAAGCGTCCCTTTGGCCCTGCCAAGCCTCGAAGAGACTCCTGAGGTGTCCCCTCGTAACTCGACAGGATTCCTGACTTCGTTGAACAAACACGAGTGTTGAAGGGCCATCCACACCTAAGTCTCGAGAATATACCCCAGGTCCCCGCCGGAACTCGAGAAAAAACCATGAGACTTCCCCCTCAAAGTGAGATGAGGCCCGATTCCCCTGCACTGCATGCAGAGCAATCCCTTGATCCCCATGAACATGTAAAGGAGCCTCGACATGCTTGATGGAATCACGAGACATTACGCAAGGACAACTGTCACACAGAGAGAGAAGGGACCCAGAGGTTCAAACTGGCATTGCTGAAAGGTGCGCTCCATGTAACCCCACAAATCGACTGGAGATGAGGCCCTAATTCCCCCTGCCCTGTCTCCAGGCTATCCCCCGTTACCCAGAAACACACTAATATGGCTTGACTCGCCGTTAGGCAACTCCAGAGGTTCACTGAGAACAACGTGCCAATCCAAGAAGAATGCCAAGTTCATCAGAGCAATTCGAGGGAATTCAACCGTGGGCCCCCAAATTGTCTGGGGGGGAGGGGAAGATGAAGCTGATAGCCTGGCTTATACTCAAGACTGTATGCCAAAACTTTACCACAAGGCCCTCAAGAGGATGCTTGCTCTTCAGCCGTAGGTGTGAATGAGGCACTCCTGAGATTTGCTGCCTCAAGTTGTACATATATACAGAGAAGCCTGTCTCGATAAGGAGGCTGGGTTTTCCTTGCAGTGGCTTCAATACACGCTCACCTCTTTCATCCTGACTCACACAAGGTGAGACGGAAGTCTGAATCAGCCTGTGGCCGTCGCTAGAGAAAGCCCTATTTTCCCCGACTCCTTTCGAGGGAATGCAGCACATGCCTTTGAAACCTCGAGGCTTCACG
Source organism: Odocoileus hemionus (assembly GCA_020976825.1). NCBI lineage: Eukaryota > Metazoa > Chordata > Mammalia > Artiodactyla > Cervidae > Odocoileus > Odocoileus hemionus. The sequence goes on along the minus strand of JAJLRB010001594.1, from coordinate 33,523 downwards.
CAGAGTTCACTGCATCAAAAGCAGATGATGCCTGACTACATTTGATCATTGACAAGAATCCCACTAACCATGTGTCTACTGGACAAGTGACCCTTGGTCCTCCAGCCTCACCTCGATAAGCGTCCCCTTGGCCCCTGCCAATCCGTAGAAGAGCTCCCTGTCGTGTGTGTTTCTTTGTCCCAATCGTTGTAGCCCGGAACTAAACAGGAGTCCGCTGACGTCTTTGTACAAAGTCGAGTGTTGAAGATCCATGCCCCGCCGTTATCTCAAGAAATATATACTCAGGTCCCGCCGCAAGCTTCGAGTAAAACCATGAGACTTCCCCCTCAATAGCGAGATTAGGCCCCATTCCCCTGCACTGCCATGCATGAGCAATCCCGTGATCCCCATGCAACTTGTAAGGAGCCTCGACTTGCTTGATGGATCTCGAGACAATACCCAAGAATAACTGTCACAAGTAGAGAGGGACCCTTAGGTCACAACAACATTGCGAAGGAGCTCCATGTACCCCAACTCAACTTCGCGTTGAGGCCTCAATTACCCTGCCTTGACTTCACAGTCATGTCCGAGAATCCCATCAAACACGACCAGTTGGCTTGACTTCCTTTAGGCAACTCTCAGAAGTTTCCCGTAGAACGATTGGTGCCAAGCTTAGAGGAATAACCAATTTTCAGCAGAGGCAACTCCAGGAATGCTCCGTGTAAGCCGCAAATTGACCTGAATTGAGAGCAAGATTGCCGGGCTTAGACTCAAGTTGGTAAGCCAGGTTTCCAAAAGCCCCTTGAAAGGGGAGGCTTCTCATCCAGCAATAGTTAATGAGGGAGGGACCCTGAGTTTTACTGCTGCCTGAAGTGGAATATACACCGAGAAGTCCTGAATCGAAAGGATGCCGGGTTTCCTGCAGAGGCTTCAATACAGGCTCCTCTTTCACTCCACAAGGTGAAGGTATGTCCTGATTCCTCCTGTGGAGTAACCAGGGAAACACCTAATTCCCCGACTCCCTTTTGACGGAATTGGCTCACATGCCTTGACACCTCGAGTCGGCACACAGAGTTTCTCGGCTTCAAAAGGTGACGAGGCCTGACTCCTCCGCTTGAATATTGACAGAAAATCACAAATATCCCTGTGGCTAACTGGAAAGGGACCACTGGTCTCCACGCCTCACACTCAAGAAGCGTCCCTTTGGCCCTGTCAAGCCTCAAAGAGATTTCTGAGGTGTCCCTTTCGTAAACTCGACAGGATTCCTGAATTTGCTGGACACAAACACTAGTGCTGAAGGGGGGCCCTTCCACACCTTAACTGCGAGAATATACCCCAGGTCCCTGGCCGGGGGAACTCGAATAAACCATGAAGACTTCCCCGTTCAAAGTGACATGAGGACCGATTCCCCTGCACTGCATGCAGAGCAAATCCCGTAATCCCCATGAAACATTCTAAAGGGATCGCCACGGACTTGCTTAATGGATCTCGAGACAATTTCGCAAGGACCCAGTAACAAGAAGAGAAGGACCCTGAGGTCACACAGGCATACGCGAAGGCGCGCCATGTAACCTCCAAATCGACCAAGGAGAAGAGGCCCAATTTCCCCTGCCCTGTCTCCAGAGCTATCCCCCGGTTACCCAGAAACACAACGATTAGTCTGCTTGACTTTCCCTTTAGGGAACTCCCAGATGTTCCACTGAGGAACAACGTGCACAATCCTAGAAGAATACCAAGTTCCAGCAGCAGCAATTCGAGGAATTCCACCGAGGCCCCCCAAATTGTCCTGGAGATGAAGCTGAATGCCTGGCTTATAACTCAAGACGTAAAAAGCCAAATTTCCACAAAGCCTTCATAGAGAGGCTTCTCTCAGCAGGTTGGTGTGAAAGAGGCAACCCTGAGTTTTGCTGCCTCAAGTGGAAGTATATACTGATAAGCCCTGACTCCGAAAGGAGGGCTGGGTATTTCTTGCAGTGTCTCTTGATACACGCTCCTCTTTCATCTCACAAGGGTGAAAAAAACGGATGTCTTGAATCAACCCTGTGGCGTCCCCCGCTAGAGAAAGCCCTAGTTCCCCCCGACTCCTTTCGAAGGAATGCAGCACATGCCTTAGAAACCTCGAGCGGCACGCAAGAGTTTCACTAGCTTTCAAAAGCTGATGCTGCCTGCGCTTACTACTTTTGATTCATTGACAAGAATCCCAATATCCATGTGGCTACTGGAAAGGGACCCTGAGTCTCCAGCCTCTACCTCGAGAAGCGTCCCCTTTGGCCCTGCCCATCCTAGAAAAGTTTCCTTCAGACGTGTCCGTCGTAAATTAAACAGGAGTCTCCTGACGTCTGTGTACAAATTCGAAGTGTTGAAAGATCCATCCCCGCGCGTTTCTCGAGAATATATTCCCAGGGACCCTCCACTGCAACTACTCTCCAGTAAACCATGATGAACTTCCGTTACTTCCCCCTCAAAGCGAGATAGAGGCCCGAGTCCCCTGCACCTGCTGCATGCAGAGCAGCAATACCCGTGATCCCCATGAAACATGTAGAGGAGCCGTCGACCTTGCTTTATCGATCCTCGAGACAATACCCAAGAATACTGTCACAAGGTAGAGAGGGAACTCTGAAGGTCACAAAACAACATTCAATAGGAGCTCCTATGTAACCCAAATCAACTTCGCGATGAGGCCCCAATTACTCCTGCCTTGACTCCACAGTCATTCCTAGATTCCACCGATCAAACAACGACCAGTGGCTTGACTTCCTTTTACATCTCCCGAAGTTCCCGGAGAATATATCGTGCCAACGCCTAGAGATTAATACCAAAATTTCCAGCAAGCAACTCGCAGGAATGCTCTTTGGACCGCAAATGGCCTGGAATTTGAGAGCAGATTGCCTGCTTATGACACAAGTTGATATGCCAGCCTTTCCAAAAGCCCCTCAAGGGAGGCTTCTCTCAGCAGTATTATGAGGGAGGGACCTCTAGTTTGCTGCTGAAGTGAATATACACCGAGAAGCCCTGACTCGAAAGGATGCCGTGTTTCCTTCCAGTGGCTTAAAAACAGGTCCTTTTTTCATCTCACCCAAAGGGGAAGGGTGTCCCGAGTCCCTGTGGAGTAACCGGGAAAAAACCTTAATTCCCCGAAATCCCTTTTAAAGGAATGGCCAAAATTCCTTTGAACCCCCAAACGGCACACAGGGGTTTTACTGCTTCAAAAAGGGGACGAGGCCCGGAAAAACCCCTTGAAAATTAACAGGGAAAACCCCAAATCCCTTTGGCTACGGGAAAAGGGGGCCCTGGGTCCCCGCCTACCCCGAAAGGGGTCCCCCTTTTGGGCCCCGCCCCGCCTCAAAGAGATTTCTGAGGTGTCCTTGTAACTCGACAGGGGTTCCGGAAAATTTTCTGGGCAACACTAGTTTCTGAAGGGGGCCCTCCACACCCCTTTAAATCGGAATTTTACCCCAGGGGCCCGGGGGGAACTCGGAAAAAACCATGGGAAATTCCCCCTCAAAATAGATGAGGGCCGATTCCCCGCACTGAATGCAGAGCAAAAACCCGTAATCCCCCTGAAAAATGTAAGAGCCTCGACCCTTTCTTGATGGATCTCCCGACATTTTGCAAGGGGCACTGTCACAAGAAGAGGGGACCCCGAGGTCACACAAAAGGCCTTTTGCGAAGGCACCCCCATTAAACCCCAAAAACGACTGGAGGGTGAGGCCCCCATTCCCCCGCCCTTCTCCGGCTTTCCCCCGTTACCCCAAAAACACGATTTTGTGGCTTGACTTCCTTTAGGGGAAAAATCCCGGGTTCACTGAGAAAAATGCCAAGCCTAGAAGAATACCAAGTTCAGCAGAGCAATTCAGGAATTCCCATGGGCCCCCAAATTTTCTGGAGAAAGAGAGCGAAATTTCCCGGGGTTATACTCAAAACTAGCCCAAATTTCCACAACCCTTTTGAGGAAGGGTTTTTTCAGCAGTTGGTGTGAAGGAACCCCTTTAGTTTGTGCCTCAAGTGGAATTTATTTCTGAAAGCCCTGACTCGAAAAGGGGGGTGGGTTTTCTTGCAGGGCTTTAATACAGCTCCTCTTTCATCTCACAAGGGGAACGGATGTTAATCACCTGTGGGGGTGGCTAAAAAGCCCTAGTTTCCCCAACCCCCTTTTGAGGGAATGCAGCCATGCCTTTGAAAAAACCCCGAGCGGAGCGAGTTCACTGCTTTTGAAGCCCGAGATCCTACTCCCTTTTTATCTTTTACAAGAATCCAATATCCAGGGGCACCCGGGGAAAAAGGGCCCCCGGGGCTTTCCCGCCTCACCCCCGAGAAGCGTCCCCTTTTTCCCCGCCAATCCCCAGAGGGGATTCCCGACGTGTCCCTCATAAAAATTAAAAAGGAGTCCCTGAGTTTTTTGTACAAAGTCGAATTTTTGAAGATCCATCCCCCGGGCCCATCTCCCAGAATATTCCAGGGGCCCCCCGCAACCGGGGTAAAACCATGAGAAATTCCCCCTCAAAGCGAGATAGGCCCAATTCCCCCCCGCTGCATGAAAAGCAATCCCCTGTCCCCCTGGGAAAATTGTAAGGAGCCCGGACTTGCTTGATGGATTTTCGAGACCCAAAACAAAAAATACTGCACAAAAAAAAGAGGGACCCTGGGGGGAAAAACAACTTGCGAAGGGGCTTTCCCTGAAACCCCCAAAACAACCCGCGATGAGGGCCCCAAATTTCCCTGCCTTGATCCCATTTATTCCCAGATCCCCATCAAACCGACCAGTGGGTTGCCTTCAAATTTGGCATCCCCCAGAAGTTCCCGGGGGAAAAAACGTGCAAGCCTTAAAAAATACCAATTTCAGCAGAGCAACTCCAAATCCCCCATGGACCGCAAATTTCCTGGAAAATTTAGAGCAGATGGGCCCGGTTTTGACTTTAAGTTGTTGCCATCTTTCCCCCCAAGCCCCCGAAGGGAGGCTTTTCCCCAGCAGTTTGTTGTGAGGGGGACCTGAGTGGCTGGGCCCGAAGTTTAATATACACCCGAGAAGCCCCGACCGAAAAAAATGCCCGGGGTTTTCCTTTTAGTTGCTTGATTAGAAGGGTCATTTTTCATCTACAAGGGGAAGGGAAAGACTGAATTCCCCGTGGGTCCAGAGGAAAGCCCTAGGGCCCCCACTCCTTTCGACGGAATGCCTCCAGCCTTTTTACAAAACCCCGAGCGGCACGCAGAGTTCCCCTGCCCCCCAAAAGATTAGGAAAGCCTTATCCCCTGAACTTTGCAGGAATCCCAATAACCCGTGGTACTGGTACGTTGGGCCCGGGGGGCCCCCCAGCCAACCCCGAAACTCCCTTTGGCCCCGTCAATCCTTTAAAGAAATTTTGAGTTGTCCTTTGTAAATGGCAGGATCCCGATGTCGCTGGATAAACCGGGGTTGAAAAGCCCTCCCCGCCGTAACTTGAGAAAATACACCAGGTTTCCGCCGCAAACCGGGGAAAAAAACCCCTGAGACTTCCCCCTCAAAGCGAAATGGCCCCATTCCCCCGCCCTGCAAAGCAGACAAAACCCGTGATCCCCCTGGGAAAGGGAAGAAAACCTCGAATTTCTTGAAAGTCTACAGCCCAAACCGCAAATACACTTTAACAAGAAAAGAGGGGCCCTGAGGTCACCCCACATCCCCGAAGGTGCTCCATGTACCCCCCAAACCACTCGAGATGAGGGCCCATTTTCCCCCGCCCCCCTTTTTCCAGAGCCATCCCCCGTTACCCAGGGAAAAAATATCATGGCTTGACTTCCCTTTAACAACTCCCAAACCTTCCCCCAAAAAACAATTGGGGTCAAACCTAGAGGGAAAAACCAAGTTCAGCAAAAGCAACCGAGGGGAATTTCTCCGTGGACACCAAATTTCCTGGGGGATGAGAGCTGAGGGCCCGGAAATTTGGGCTCAAGGGCGTAGCAAAAATTTCCCCAAACCCCCTCAAAAGAAGCTTCTTTCCCGTAATTTTTGAGGGAGGAACCCTAGTTTGCTGCTACAAGCCGGGAAAAAACACCCAGAAAAACCCCGAACCCAAAGGGGGCCCCTGTTTTCCCTTTCAGTGGCTTGAATAAGGGGGGTTAAACTTTCATCTCACAAGGTAAGGGATTCGAAAACCCCTGTGGGTCCCTAAAAACCCAAAATCCCCCACTCCCTTTTGAGGAATTTCCCTCACATGCCTTTGAAAACCCCGGGGCGGGGACGCAGAGTTTACTTCTTCAAAAGCTGAAAGGGTTTCCTGATCCCCTTTAACATTTACAGGAAACCCCAAAATTTTCCGGGGCTCCGGGAATGGGGGAAACCCGGGTCTCCCGCCTCACTTCGAGAAGCGTCCCTTTTCCCTCCCAAACCTCGAAAAATACCTCAGGGGGGTCCCTGTAACCGACAGGAAATTTCCCGAAAGTCGCTGTAAAAAATGATTGTTGAAAAGGGGCCCTCCCCCTCCCCTAACTCGAGAATAAACCCCCCCGATTCCCCCCCGCAAATCGAGAAAACCCTAACCTTTTCCCCCCAAAAGGGGATAGGCCGATTCCCCTGCACTGCAGGAAAAGCAATCCCGTGATCCCCATGAAACAAAGTAAGCAGCCTTGGCTTGCCCCTTTGGGTTCGAAAACAATTCTCAAGAAAAACTGTCCCCCAATAGAGAGGGAACTGAGGTCACACCCGGGATTTCCCCAAGGGCTTTCCTTTTCCCCCCAAAACTCCTCCCAATGAGCCCTTTGATTCCCCTGCCCTTTACTCCAGAGCCCCTCCCCCCATTTCCCTAAAAAAACGACCAGTGGCTTGAATTCCCTTTTGGCAACTCCAGAAATTCCCCCCAGAACCCAAATTGGGAAAAACTAGAGAAATACCAATTCAGCAGACAACCGAGGAATGCTCCGGTACCCCACATTGCCCGGGGCTGAGAGTGATTTCCTGGATTTGATTCAAGACGTATGAAAAAGTTCCCCAACCCCCCAAGAGAAGGCTTCTCTCAGCAGTAAGGGGGTGAGGGAAGGGGCCATGAATTGATGCCTCAAGTGGGCCCATACACCGAGAAACCCTGACTCGAAAGGGGGCCGGGTTTCCTTGCAGTGGCTTTTAAAACAGGCTCCTTTTTTTTCATTCACAAGGGGAAGGGGTTCGAGTCCCCCCGTGGAGTTTAAACCCGAGAAACACCTAGTTCCCCCCATCCCTTTTGACGGAATGGCTACATGCCTTTTTCACCCGGGGCGGCCCCACAAAGTTTCACTGCTTCAAAAGGGGGACAGGGCCGACCCCGCTTTTAAAAATTTACAGGAAACCCAAAAAATCCCCGTTTGGTTTCTGGAAAGGGGCCCCCGGGCCCCGCCCCACCTCGAGAAGCCTCCCTTTTAACCCCCGCCAAGCCAAGGGGGAAAATTTCCTTTAGGGGCCCTTTGTAACTCGGGCAGGATTCCTACTTCGCTGACAAACACTAGTGCTGAAAAACCATCCCCACCTTTAAATCGAGAAAATACTCCAGGTCCCTGCCGGGAACTCGAGATAAACCCTGGACTTCCCCCCCAAAATTTTGATGGGACCCATTCCCCTGCACGGGATGCAACAACCCGTAATCCCCATAAACTTTAAGGAGCTTCCCAAATTCCCTTTATGGGGCCGAGACACTTTTGCAAGGGCACGGTTTACAATAGAGAAAGGGGCCCTTAGGTCACACAGGATTGTAAGGGGCTCCATGTACCCCCAAAACCTTGGGATGAAGGGCCCCATTCCTCTCCCTGTCTCCAGAGCTTCCCCCGTTACCCAAAACACAAAGATTATACCCCTTGACCCCCTTTGGCACCTCCAGGGGGTTCCTGAGAAAAACTGCCCAAACCTAAGGAATAAACCCAAATTCAGCAGGGGCAATTGGTAATTTACCCGGGGAGCCCCCAAAATTTTCTGGAATGAGACTAAATTTCCTGGCTTAACCAAGACTATGCCCAAAATTTCCACAAAACCCCCCCACGAGGGGCTTCTTCAGGAGTAGGGGTGAAGGGGGCACCCGAGTTTGCTGCCTCAATGGAAAATATACGAGAAAACCCCGGGTCGAAAGGAGGCTGGGGTTTTTTTTCCAGTGGGGGTTTGAAAACAGGCTCCTCTTTCATCCACAAGGGGGAACGGATGTCAGAAACCCCTTTTGGGGTTTGCTTTGAGGGAAAACCCTAATTTCCCCTTCCCTTTTCCCGGGGAAAGCCGCACATGCCTTTGGAAAAAATCGAGCTGCACGCAGAGTTCACGCTTTTAAAAGGAAAGAAAGGGCCCACCTTTTTATCATTGACAGGAATCCCAATATCCATTTGGGGTACTGGGAAAAAAGGGACCCTGGGTGTCCGCCCACCTCGAAAGCGTCCCTTTGGCCCTGCCAAACCCAAAGAGATTCCGATGTCCCCCGTAACCCAAACAGGAGTTTCCCGGGGTTTTTTCAAAGTGAGTGTTTTTAAGATCCCTCCCCCCTGTACTCAAGAATATTTATTTAGGGCCCCGCCCAACCGAGTAAAAACCCTGAACTTCCCCCCCAAAAACGAGAAAGAGGCCCGATTCCCCTGCACTGCATCAAGCAATCCCGGATCCCCATGAAACTTGTAAGGAGCCTCGCCTTGCCTTATAAAATCTCCCGGCAATACCCAAGAATAAGGGCACAAGTAGGGGGGAACCCGAGGTCACAACAAAATTCGAAGGAGATCCATGTACCCCCAAAACAACTCGAATTTAGGGCCCCATTACCCTTTAAATCCAGAAGTCATTCCGAGATCCCCCTCAAAAAAAAACCCCGTGGGTTGACTCAATTTTGGCATCCCAAAGTTCCCCCGGGGGAAAATCGTGCCCAAACCTAGAGGAATCCAATTTTCAGCAAGCAATTTCCCGGAAGGCCCCTGTGAAAGGGAAAAAACCTGGAATTGAGGAAGATTGCCTGGCTTTTTATTCAAGTTTTTTGCCACTTTCCACAAGGGCCCCCCAAGGGGGGGCTTCTCTCACCAAAATTTATGAGGGGGGGCCCGGTTTGCGCCTGAAGTGGAAAATACACCAAAAGGGAAACCCTGACTCGAAAGGATGCCGGGGTTTTCCCTTTTAGTGGGTTCAATACAGGCCCCCTCTTTCACCCCAAAAAAGGGGGAAGGGATGTCTGAGGGCCCCTGTGGGGTTTAAACCCGAGAAAAACCCCAATTCCCCCCACTTCCTTTTCGAAAGGGAAAGGCTTAACAACCCTTTTACACCTCGAGCGGCACCAGAGTTTTATGATTCAAAAGGTGCGAGGCCTGACTCCGGGGAACAGCAGGGAAACCCAATTTTTCCCGTGGTACTGGAAAGGGACCCCGGCCTCCCGCCCCAAACCCCAAAAAGCGTCCCCTTTTGGGCCCCGCCAAACCTCAAAGAATTTCTATTTTCCTTCGTAACTCGACAGGTTCCCGACTTGCTGGACAAACACTAGTGCTGGAAAAGGGCCCCTCCACCCTTTTAATTAAAAACCCCAAGGGCCCCGCCGGAACTCGAGAAAACCCTGAAATTCCCCCTCAAAATGAATGAGGGCCGGGTTTTCCCCCGACTGATGCAAGCAATCCCCTAATCCCCCCTGGGAAAATGTAAGGGGCCCCGGGGTTGGGGGGGGGTTGAAGGGGCTCGAAACATTTCGCAAATTTTACTGTCACAAATTAAAGGGGCCCCCGAAAGGGCACAAGGCTTTGCGAAGGGGTCCATGTACCCCCAAAAACCACTGGGGTTTAGGCCCTATTCCCCCGCCCGTTCCAGAGCTTTCCCCCCTTTTCTCGAAACACGATTAGTGGCTTGACTTCCTTTAGGCAACTACAGAGGTTCACCTTTAAAAACCCTGCCAAGCCAACAAAAAATACCCAATTCACGGCAATTCAGGAATTCACCGTGGCCCCCCAAAATTTTTGGAGATGAAGCTAAATTTTCCTGGCTTATTCTAAAAACTTATCTAACTTTCCACAAGCCCTCAAGAGGAGGCTTTCTCAAACATAGGTTTTGAAGGGGGCACCCTGGTTTGCTGCCTCAAGTGGAAATATCTGAGAACCCTGACTCGAAAGGGCTGGGGTTTTTTTGCAGTGGCTTGAAAACACCTCCCCCTTTCATCTCACCCAAGGGGAACGGATGGGTTTAATTTACCTTTGGGCCCCCGTTTAGAGAAAACCCTTTGTTCCCCGACTCCTTTCCAGGGAATTTCGCACATGCCTTTGAAACCCCGAGCGGCACGAAGGGGTTCCCCGCTTCAAAACTGATTTATGCCTGACTCCTTTGATCTTTTACAAAAATCCCAAAATTTTCCCTATGGCTACGGAAAGGGCCCTGGGGGCCCCCCCTTCCTCGAGAAGCGCCCTTTGGGCCCCCCCAAACCCAGAAGAGATTCCTGACGTGTCCCCCCCGTAAAATAACAGGAATTTCCCACTCTGTGTAAAAAGTCGATTTTTGAAATCCATCCCCCCCGTTTTTTTTCGAAATTATTCCAGGGCCCCCCCGCAACTCGGGGTAAAAACCATGAGACTTCCCCCCCCAAAGCGAAGAGGGCCCTTTCCCCCGCATGCATGCAGACCTTTCCCCTGATCCCCCTGAAACTTTTAAGGGCCCCGACTTGCTTGATGGGGTCCCCGAAAACAAAACCCCAAAAATAAATGCACAAGTAAGAGGGACCCTTTAGGTCACCCCAACATTGCGAAGGGCTCCCTTTCCCCAAATCAACCGGGGATGAGGGCCCCAATTTCCCCCTTTATTTAAATCCACAATCATTCCGGATCCCGATCCAAAAAAATGGGCCCTTTGGCCCTTACTTCCTTTTGCATCTCAAAGTTCCCGGGGAACATCGTGGCCCAACCTAAAGGAAAAAAACCAAATTTTTAGCAGAGCAAAAATTAAGGAAAAGCTCTGTGGGGCCGCAAATTTTTCCTGGAATTTAGAGCAATTTTTTGGCTTAGATCAGTTGGAAAGCCAACTTTCCCCAAGCCCCTCAAAGGGGGGGCTTCTCTCAGCAGTATTTTGAGGGGGACCCTGGATTTTGCTGCCTTTAAGTGGAATTTCACCCCAGAAACCCTCACTCGATTGGGTTCTGGGTTTCCCTTTCAGTTCCCTTATTTGAGGGTCATTTTTATCTAACAAGGGGGAAGGGATGACCCGAATTTTCCCCGTGGGGTCCCTAGAGGGAAAAAAACCCCCGGTCCCCGACTCCCTTTTACGGAATGCCCACATGCCCTTTTACAACTCGAGCGGCAGCAGAGTTCACTGCTCCCAAAAGGGAGGGGGGGGAAAGCCGACTTTCCCCTTGAACTTTTTACAGGGAAACCCAATATCCCCGTTGGGGGACTGGGGAAAAGGGGCCCGGGTTTTCCCGCCCCTTTCCTCGAAAGCGTCCCCTTTGGGCCCTGTCAAGGTTTAAGGGGAAATTTCCCGAGTTGGGCCCTCGTAAATGGACAGGAGTCAGATGTCGCTGGGAAAAAACACGAGTGTTGAAATGCCATCCCCGCCGTAACTCGAAAAATTACACCAGTCCCCCCCCAAACTCGAAAAAACCCGAACTTTTCCCCCCCAAAAACCGGGGAAAAGAGGACCGATTTCCCCCGCACTGCATGCTTAGCCCTTCCCCCTAATCCCCCCCTGAAAAAATGTAAGGAGCCTTTGCTGGGTTCGTGGGGTTTTCGAGGAAAATTTTACAAGGCCCCTGTCACCAAATAGAGAGGGGACCCAGGTCACACAGGCATCGCGAAAGGCGCCCATGTACCCCAAATCCATGAATGAGGCCCTATTTCCCTCCCTTCTCCCGAGCTACCCCCCCTTTTTCTCAAGGAACACACGATTATTTGGGTTACTTTTTCCTTTTTTTGGGAAATCCGAGGTTCCTTTAGAACAACGTGCCAAAGGGTAGAAAAATACCAATTTAGCAGAGCAAATTTAGGGAATTTACCGTGGGCCCCCCCAAAATTGGGTTGGGGATGAGAGCTGATTACCTGGCTTTTTACTCAAGACTATGCCAACTTTCCCCAAGCCCAAAGGAGGCTTCCCCTCAGCAGTTGGGGTGAAGGGGGGCACCCCGAATTTGCTGCCCCAAGGGAAAAAAATACTGAAAAAGCCCCGAACCCAAAGGAGGCTGGGGGTTTTTGCAGTGGCTTGAAACCGCTCCTCTTTCATCTAACCCGGTGAACGGAATTTTTGAATCACCTGTGGGCCCCCGCTTTGAGAAAACCCCCCAGTTCCCCCACTCCTTTTGAAGGAAACAGCACATGCCTTTTAAACCCCGGGGCAAGCAGAGTTCAAAGCTTCAAAAAACTGATGAAGCCGGAAATACTTTTTTTCATTGCAAGAATTTCCCAAAAATCCATTTTGGCTACTGGAAAGGGACCCCGGGGCTCCAGCCCCACCTCGAGAAGCGGCCCCCTTTGGGGGTGCCCAAACCCAGAAAAAGATCCCCGAGTGTTTTTTCGTAACTAAACAAGGGGCCTGACGCTGGACAAAGTCGATGTTGAAGATCCACCCCGCCGTTTCTCGAGAAATAAATTTCCAAAGGGCCCGCCGCAACTCCCAGTAAAAAACCCTGAGACTTCCCCCCCAAAGCGAAAAAAGGGGCCCCATTCCCCCGCACTGGGATCCCAGCAATCCCGTTTAAAACCCCCTTTGGGAAAATCTAAGGGGCCTCGATTTCTTGATAGATCTACAACCCAAAACCCCAAGTACACTGTAACAATTTGAGAGGGGGCCATGATACACCAAATCCGAAAGGGGCTCCCTGTACCCCCCAACCCCTCGAGATAGGCCCGGAAATTTCCCCCGCCCTGTATCCAAGCCATCCCCCCACCCCAAAAAATGATCATGGGTTGACCCTTTTTTAAACAACTCCAAACTTCCCCGAACAAAGTCCAAACCTTTAAAGGGTACCCAATTTAGCAGAGCAACTCAGGAATGCCCCCGTGGACACCAAATTGCCTGGAGTGAGAGCTGATTGCCTGGAAATTTGACTAAGAAGTATGCAAACTTCCCCAACCCCCAAGAGAAGGCTTCTCTCAGCAGTATTTTTTTAGGGAAAAGGACCCCGATTTTTTTGCTACCAAATATCCCCCAAAGCCCCGACTCGAAAGGGAGGGCCCTGTTTCCCTTGGGATGGGTTGAAAAGAAAGGGATAATTTCCATCTCAATAGGGGGGAAGGGATGTTGAAAACCCCCGTGGGGTCCCCAGAGAAAAGCCCTATGTCCCCCACTCCTTTCGACGGAAAAGCCCCAATTTCCTTTGAAAAATTTGGCGGGACGCCCAAATTCCTTCTTTAAAAGCTGACGATCCTGAAATCCTTGAACATTTACCCGGAATCCCAATTTTCCCCGTGGGTCCTTGGGAAAGAAACCTGGGGCTCCCCCCTCACTTCGAGAAGCCCTTCCTTTTCCTGCCCCAAACCTCGAAGAATACCTTCTGGGCCCTGTAATCGACAGGTTTCCGGGCCCTGCTGTACAAAAAATGATTGTTGAAAGGGGCCCTCCCCTTTGTAATCGAAAAATATACCCCCAGTTTCCCCGCCCAAAACAATTAAAAAACCATAGACCCCCCTCAAAGCGAGTTTAGGCCGGGTTCCCATTCACTGCAGGCAGATCAATCCCCTTTTTCCCCTGAAACATTTTTGCAGCCCTGGGCTTTCTTTATGGGCTTGGAAAAATTCCAAGAAAAAACTGTCAAAAACTAAGAGGGAAAACTGAGGGCACAAAAGCCCTCCCAAGGACTCCATGACCCCAAAAAACTCCTCGGGGTAGCCTCCCATTCCCCTGCCTTGACTCCCAAACCAAACCCCCGATTGCCCTAAAAAACGACCAGTGGGTTGATTTCCCTTAGGCAATCCAAAATTTTCCCCCCGAACAATGTGCCAAGGCTAAGAAATACCAAATTCAGCAGAGCAACTCGGGAATTGTCCGTGTACCCCCCCATTGCCTGGGGCTGAAAAGATGAAATTTTTTGGGAAAAATTCAAGGGCGTATGAAAACCCTTCCACAAGCCCCTCAAGGAAAGGGGTTTTCTCGCAGTAGGTGTTTGGGGGGTGACCCCGGAAAGGGGCCCCAAATGCACAAAACAAACCCAGAACCCTGACCAAAAGGGGGCCGGGGGTTTCCCGGGAGTTTTTTCAAAACAGGGTCCCTTTCATTCCCCAAGGGGAAAGGGGTGTCTGAACGTCCCCTGTGGAGTAACCAGAGAAACACCTAGGGTTCCCCCACTTTCCCTTTTGACGGGAAAGCTCACGGGCCTTTTACACCTCGAGCGGCACCCCAGGTTTCATGCTTTCAAAAAGGGGACGAGGCCAAGGGCTCCACTTTAAATTGACAGGGGAAACCCAAAAATCCCAGTGGGGTACTGGAAAGGGCCCGGGTTCCCGTCTCACCCCCGAAAGCCTCCCTTTGGGCCCCGCCAAGCCACGAAGAAAAATCCCGAGGTCACTTGTAACCCAAAGGAAATTTCCCGACTTTTGCTGGGCAAAAACTAGTGCTGAAGGGCCCTCCACACCTAACCCCGAGAAAATACACCAAAGGGCCCTGCCGGAACTCAAGGGTAAAAACCTTAAATTCCCCCCCAAAGTGAGTTTAGGGGCCCATTCCACGCCCTGCATGCGAGCAATCCCGGTTAAACCCCCCCAAACATGTAAGGAAACCTCGATTGGTTTGGGGATCTCGAGAAAATTTTGCAAGGGGCACTGTCACAAAAGAAGGGACCCTGATGTCACACAGGGATCGCGAAGGCCCCAAATTTTCCCCAAAACCCCGGAGATGAGGCCCCCTTTTTTTTTCCCCCGCCCCCGTCTCCGGGATCCCCGTTTTTCCCCGACCCCACGAAAAGTTTCCTTTTCTTCCTTTTGGAACTTTCCCGAGGTTCCCTGAGAACAACTGCCAAGCCTAGAAAAATGCCAATTTTATCAGAGCAATTCGAGGAATTCCTGTGGCCCCCCAAAATTTTCCGCAGATAGACTGATTGCCCCGGGTTATTTCTCAAAGGGCGTTTTGCCAAAATTTCCACAACCCTCAAGGGGGCTTCTCTCAGCATAGGGGTGAAGGAGGCACCCTGATTTTCTGCCTCAAGTGGAAATTTTAGAAAGCCCTGACCGAAAGGGGCTGGGGGTTTTTTTGGCCCTGGGGTTGAATACACCTCCTCTTTCATCTCAACCCAAAGGGGAACGATGTCTGAATCACCCCGTGGCGGCCCCTAGGGAAAGCCCCAAATTCCCCGACTCCTTTCGGGGAATTTCAGCACATGCCCTTTTAAACCCCGACGGCACGCAGAGTTCACTGCTTCAAAAGCTGATGTTCCTGACTACTTTTGATCTTGACCAAAATCCCAATTTTCCATTTGGGTTTCTGGAAAAGGGGCCCCGGGTCTCCACCTCAAACCCCGAGAAAACGTCCCCTTTGGGGCCCCCCAATCCTAGAAAAAATTTGAATGTCCCCCTTAAATAAACAAATCCTTTCTCTGGTACAAAAATCGGTGTTGAAGATCCATCCCCGCCGTTTTTTCGGAAAAAATTTCGGTCCCCCCCCCCGCAAAATCGAGTTAAAAAACCATGAGACTTCCCATTTAAAGCGAGATTTAGGGCCCGTTTCCCCCGCACTGCAACAGACAAACCCCTGATCCCCCGAAAAAATTTTAAAAGCCTCGACTTGCTTGATGGATCCGAACAATTTCCCCAAAAATCCCGTCACAAATAGGGGAGGGAAACCCGAAAGGGCACAACAACTTGCGAAGGAGCTCCAAGTTCCCCAAGTCAATCCATGAGGCCCAAAAAACCCTCCTTTTACTCCACAGTCATTTTCCCAGGGTTCCGATCAAAACACGACCATGGCTTGACTTTCCCTTTTGGGATTCCCGAAGTTCCCCCGGGGGAAACACGTGCCAAGCCCAGAGGAAAAACCCAATTTTTAGCAGGCAAATCCCGGAAAGCTCCCTTGGGCCCAAATTGCCCTGGAATTTAGAGCAGATTGCCTGGCTTTGGGTCAAGTTGTTGCCAGCCCTTTCCCCCAAAAGCCCCCGAAAGGGGGGGCTTTTTCTCACAGTATTTTTGAGGGGGGACCCCGAGTTTTCTGCCCGAAGTGGGAATTTTAAAAACCGAAAAGCCCTTTACTTCCCAAAGGAACCCGGGGGTTTCCCTTTCAGTGGCTTCAAAAAAGGCCCTCTTTCATCCCCACAAGGGAAGGGGGGCCCGATCCCCCTGTGGAGTAACCATGGGAAAAAAACTTAGTTTTCCCCGGGCTCCTTTTTGACGGGAAATTCCACTTCCTTTGACACCTCGAGCGGCACACAGATTCACTTCTTCCCAAAAAGGTTTACAGGGCCGGCTCCGCTTGAATATTTACAAAACCCCCAAAATCCCTGTTCACTGGAAAAAGGGACCCGGGGCCCCGCCCACCTCAAGAAACGTCCCCCCTTTGGGCCCCGCCAAGCCTAAAGAGGTTTCCCGAGGTGTCCCTTTGTAACCGACGGATTCCCGGGGGTTTCCCGGGGCCAAAAAACTGTGTTTAAAGGGCCCCTCCACTTCCCCTTAAATCGAGAAAATACCCCCCGGTTTTCCCCGCCGGAAAATTTGAGATAAAACCCTGGGACTTCCCCCCAAAGTGGGGTTTAGGACCCATTCCCCCCAATTTCATGCAGGGGGCAATCCCCTAAAACCCCCTAAACATGTTTGGGGCTTCGACTTGCTTGATGGATCTCGAGGGGCATTTTGCAAGGCACTGTCCCCAAGAAGAGAGGGGCCCTGAGGTCACACAGGATCGCGAAGGGGCTCCTTTTACCCCCAAAAACCAAGGAATAGGCCCTATTCCCCTGCCCCGTCTCCAGAGCTATCCCCGGGACGGGAGAACACACGATTAAATGGCCCTTTAAATTCCCTTTTGGGAACTCAGAAGTTTACTGAGAACAACGTGCCAAGCCCAGAAGAATACCAATTCATCAAGCAAAAATTTTGAGGAATTTTACCCTGGGGGCCCCCCAAAATTTTCTGGGGGATGAGAGCTGATTGCCCGGCTTATACTCAAACGTATACCAACTTTCCCAATCCCTCAGGAGGAGGCTTCTCTCAGGGATAGGTGTGAAGGAGGCACCCGGGTTTGCTGCCTCAAGTGGAATAATTTCTGAAAGCCCGACTCAACGGGGGGCTGGGTTTTTTTTGCCCGTTGGGTTGAAATAAAACCCCTCCTCTTTATCCCCAAAAAAGGGGAACGGGTGTCTGAATCACCCCGTGCCCCTCGCTAGAGAAAGCCCTATTCCCCCGACCCCCTTTCGAGGGAATGCAAACACATGCCTTTGAAACCCCCCGAGCGGGACCAGAGTTTACCCGCTTCAAAAACTGATGATGCCTGACTCCTTTTTATCTTGGGCAGGAATCCCAATATCCCCTGTGGGGTACTGGAAAGGGGGCCCTGGGGCTCCACCTCACCTCAGAAACGTCCTTTTTTGGGCCCCCCAATCCTAGAAAGATTCCGGGCTGTCCCCCGTAACTAAACAGGGGTCCTTACGTTGTGTACAAAGTTTGAGTGTTTAGACCATCCCCGCGTTTCCGAGAAAATATACCCAAATCCCCCGCCAACTCGAGTAAAACCCTTTAGGGCTTTCCCCCTCAAAGCCGGGAAGGGGGGAAAGGCCCCCCTTTTCCCCTTTTTCTGCTTGCGGGGCAATCCCGTGATCCCCAAAAATTTTTTAAAGGGGCCTTCGATTGCTTGAGGATTTTCGAGAAAAATACCCAAGAATACTTCACAAGTAGAAGGGGCCCTGAGGTCAAAAACAACATTGGGGAAGGGGCTCCATGTACCCCCCAAAACAAATCCCCGATGAGGGCCCCAAATTCCCGCCTTGACTCCACAGTCATTCCGGGTCCCGATCAAAAAAACGACCTTGGGGTTGACTTCATTTTTGGTCTCCAAATTTTCCCGGGGGGGAAAAATCGTGCCAACCTAGAGGGGAAAACCAAATTTTACAAGCAACTCCGGAATGCCCGTGGGGGCCCCCCAAAATTTTCCCGGGAAATTTAGAGCAGATTGCCCGGGTTTGACTCAAGTTGTATTTCCCCCTTTCCACAACCCCCCGAAGGGGAGGCTTCTCTCAGCAAAATTTGAGGGAGGGGAAATGAGTGTGCTGCCTAAGTGGAAAATACACCCAGAAGCCCGCTCGAATGGATGCCGGGTTTCCTTTCAGGGGGCTTATTTGGGGGTCTTTTTTTTCTCACAAGTGAAAGGGAGCTAAATTCCCCCGTGAGCCCCTTAAAAAAAGCCCTAGGCCCCCACTTTCCCTTTTTACGGGAAACCTCACATGCCCTTTTACACCTCGACGGCAAAGCGATTAAATCTGCTCCCAAAAAGGGGGGATCCTGACCCCCTCTTGAACCCTTTTACAGGAACCCAAATCCCTGTGGTTACTGGGGACGGGGCCCTGGGTTTTCCCCCCTTACCCGAGAACGTCCCTTTTGGCCCCTGTCAAAAGGGTTTAAGAGATTCCCCATTGTCCTTCGTAAATGGGGCGAGTCCCCGATGGGCCTGGATAAAAAGGGGTTTTGAAATGCCATCCCCCCCCGTAAAATCCCAGAATATACACCAGGGCCCGCCGCCAAATCGAGGAAAAAAAACCCAAGACTTCCCCCCCCCAAAACGGGGATGAGGGCCCCCTTTTCCCCCGCACTGCGGGAAAAGGGAAACCCGTGATCCCCAGGGGAAAATGTAAGGGGCCCCGGGCTTTTTTTTTGATGGGGGGAATTTTAAAAGACAATCCGCAAGTACACTGTAACAAGTAAGAGGGACCATTGGGGCCACCACATCACGAAGGTTCCATTTTTACCCCCAAACCACTCGGAATTAAGGGCCCATTCCTCTTCCCGTCTCCCGTGCCCCCCCCGTTACCCCGAAAACATGATCAGGGCTTGACTTCATTTTAACAACTCCAGAGCTTTCCCCAAGAACAATGTGCCAAACCTAGAGGAATACCCGTTCACAGAGCAACTCGAGGAATGCTCCGTGGGGGCACCAAAATTTCCCGGGGAGATGAGAGCTTTAAATTTCCTGGATTAGACTCAAGCGTATGGGAAACTTTCCACAAAACCCCCTCAAAAAAAGGGCTTCTTCAGCATTTTTGTGAGGGAAAGGACCCCCGGGGTTTGCTTTCTACAAGCAAAAATACAACCCAGGGAAACCCTGACTCGAAAGGAGGGCCCGTTTTCCTTGTAGTGCTTTAATAAGGTTTATCTTTCATCCACAAAAAAAGGGGAAGGGATGTCTGAATCCCCTGTGGAGGGCCCCAGAGAAACCCTGATCCCCGGGCTCCTTTCGAGGAAATGCCCTTTACATGCCTTTTTCAACCCCGACGGGACGCAAGTTTTTAAATTCTTTAAAAAACTGCGAAGCCTGACTTTCCCCTTGAACAAAAGGGCCGGAATCCCAATATCCCCTTTGGGTCCTTGGGAATTTGGGAAAGGGGGGGGCCCCCCTCACTTTTAAAAGGGGTCCCCTTTTTCCCCCGCCAAAAACCCCGAAATTTACCCAAAGGGGTCCCCCGTAAACCCAAAAGGAGTCCTTTACGTCGCTGTACAGACAATTGTTGAAGGGCCAAACCCCTCTTTCCCCGAGAATTTTTACCCCGATTCCCCCCCGAAAACCCCAAAAAACCATGGGGACCTCCCCCCCAAAGCGAGATGAGGGGGGTTTTCCCCTGGGACTGCAAAGGGAAAAGCAAACCCGTGATCCCCCTGAAAAAAAAATGTAAGCCCTTGGGTTGCTTGAAAGGTCTTTGAGACCCTTTTTCCCAAAAACAAATGTCAAATAGAGAGGGACACTGAGGTCCCCAACCCCAATCCCCAAGGGGCTCCATTACCCCAAAAAATTCCCCCGAGATGAGCCTGATTCCCCCCCTTTACTCCAGAAGCCATCCCCCGAATTTCCATAAAAAAACAAACCCGTGGCTTGACTTCCTTTTGGGGAAATCCAGAAGTTTTCCCCCCAAAAAATGTGCCAACTAAAAATTTCCAAATTCAGCAGAGCAACTCCGGAAAGGGAAAGTCCGTGTTTCCCCCAAGGGCCCGGGTTAAGAAGATTTTCCCGGATTTTAAATTCCGACGTATGAAAACTTGCCACAAGCCCCTCAAGGAAGGGGTTTTCTTCCCCAGTAGGTGTGAGGGGGGGACCATGGAAATTGAAACCCCAAGGGGCCCCTATACACCGAAACCCCGGGCTCCAAAGGAGGGCCCGGGTTTTTTTGCAGTGGCTTCAATACAGGGTCCCTTTTTTCATTTTACAAAGGGGAATTTGGGTGCTGGTCCCCCCGTGGAGTAACCCGGAAAAAACCCCAGTTTCCCCTCCCTTTGACGGAAATGGTCACATGCCCTTTGACACCTGGAGCGGGACACAAAGTTCACTGTTCCCAAAAAGGGGACGAGGGCCCGACTCTGCTTGAAATTTGGGGCAGGGAAACCCAAAATCCCTGGGGGCTAAATGGGGAAAAGGGGGCCCTGGGCCCCGCCCCCACCTCGAGAAAAACCTCCCTTTTTCCCGCCCAAACCTCGAAGAAAAATTCCAGGGGCCCTTCGTAGCTCGGGCAGGGTTCCCACTTCGTGGCAAAAAACTAGTCTGAAGGGGCCCTCCACACCTTTTAAATCGAGAATATACTAGGGCCCCGCCCCGGAAAACCCAGATAAACCCTGAACCCTTTCCCCCTTTAAATTTAGATGAGGACCGATTCCCCTGCACTGCATGCGAGCAAACCCCTAATCCCCCATGAAAAATGGGAAGGAAAACCCCGACTTGCTTGATGGAAACTCGAGAAATTTTGCAAGGGGCACTGTCCCCAAGTAAGGGGGGACCCTGAGGTCACACAGGCATTTGAAAAAAAGCTCCCTGTTTCCCCAAATCCACTGGAAAATGAGGGCCCATTCCCCCTGCCCTGCTCCCAACTATCCCCCGTTACCCAAAAAAAACGATTTTGGGCTTGAAAGTCCTTTAGGCACCTCCCGAGGGGTTTACTGAGAACAACGTGCCCAAACCAAAAGGGAAAACCAAGTTCACCCGAGCAATTTGATAATTCACCGTGAGCCCCCAAATTGTCTGGAGATGAGAGCTGATTGCTTTGTGCTTAGACTCAAGACGTATGCCCAACTTTCCACAAGCCCCTCACGAGGAGCTTCTCCTCAGGCAGTAGGTGTGAGGGAGGCACCCTGGGTTTGCTCCTGCAAGTGAATATATACGGAAAGCCCTGACTCGAAAGCGTCTGTTTTCCCTTCCAGTGGCTGAATACAGGCTTCCACTTACAACCCACAATGTGAATCGGAATGACAGAAATCCCCCTGTGGAGTACGCTGAGAGAAAGCCCTAGTTCCCCGATCCATTCGGGAATGCAGCACATGCCTTTGAAACCTCGAGCTGCACGCAGAGTTTCACTGCTTCAAAAGCTGATGATTCCTGACTTCCTATTTGATCAATATGACAGGGAAATCCCAATTCCCATGTGTCTACTGGAAAGGGACCCTGGGTATCTCCAGCCTCACCTCGAGAAGCGTCCCTTTTGGCCCTGCCAAGCCTAGAAGAGATTCCTGAGGTGTCCCTCGTAACTCGACAGGAGTCCTGACTTCGTTGAACAAACACGAGTGTTTGAAGATCCATCCCCGCCGTATAGTCGAGAATATACCCCAGGTCCCCGCCGCAACTCGAGTAAAACCATGAGACTTCCCCCTCCAAGCGAGATGAGGCCCGATTCCCCTGCACTGCATGCAGAGCAATCCCGTGAGCCCCCTGAAAACATGTAAGGAGCCTCGACTTGCTTGATGGATGTCGAGACAGTCCAAAAAACACTGTCACAAGTAGAGAGGGACCCTGAGGTCACACCAGCATGCGAAGGAGCTCCATGGGCCCCAAATCAACTCGAGATGAGGCCCGATTCCCCTGCCTTGACTCCAGAGCCATCCCCCGTTTCCCCATCAAACACGACCTGTGGCTTGACTCCATTTAGGCAACTCCAGAGGTTCCCGGAGAACAACGGGCCAAGTCTAGAGGAGTACCAAGTTCAGCAGAGCAACTCGAGGAATGCTCCGTGTACCCAAATTGCCTCGAGATGAGAGCTGATTCCCTGGCTTAGACTCAAGTTGTATGCCAGCTTTCCACAAGCCCCTCAAGAGGAGGCTTCTCTCAGCAGTAGGTATGAGGGAGGGACCCTGAGTTGCTGCCTCAAGTGGAATATATACACCGAGAAGCCCTGACTCGAAAGGATGCCGGGTTTCCTTGCAGTGGCTTGAATACAGGCTCCTCTTTCATCTCACAAGGTGAAGGGATGTCTGAGCCCCTGTGGAGTAAACCAGAGAAAGCACCTAGTTCCCCGACTCCTTTCGACGGAATGCCTCACATGCCTTTGACACCTCGAGCGGCACGCAGAGTTCACTGCTTCAAAAGGTGACGGAGCCTGACTCCGCTTGAACATTGACAGGAATCCCAATATCCCTGTGGCTACTGGAAAGGACCCTGGGTCTCCCGCCTCACCTCGAGAAGCGTCCCTTTTGCCTGCCAAGCCTCGAAGAGATTTCCTGAGGTGTCCCTCGTAACTCGACAGGATTCCTGACTTCGCTGGACAAACACTAGTGCTGAAGGGCCATCCACACCGTAACTCGAGAGAATGTACCCCAGGTCCCTGCCGCAACTCGAGAAAAACCATGAGACTTCCCCCTCCAAGTGAGATGAGGACCGATTCCCCTGCACTGCATGCAGAGCAATCCCGTGATCCCCATGAAACATGTCAGGAGCCTCGACTTGCTTGATGGATGTCGAGACAGTCCGCAAAACACTGTCACAAGTAGAGAGGGACCCTGAGGTCACACAGCATCGCGAAGGAGCTCCATGTACCCCCAAATCAACTGGAGATGAGGCCCGCTTCCCCTGCCTGTCTCCAGAGCTATCCCCGTTACATCAGAACACACGATTAGTGGCTTGACTTCCTTTAGGCAACTCCAGAGGTTCACTGAGAACAACGTGCCCATGCCTAGAAGAATACCAAGTTCAGCAGAGCAATTCGAGGAATTCACCGTGGGCCCCCAAATTGCTGGAGATGAGAGCTGATTGCCTGGCTTAGACTCAAGACGTATGCCAACTTTCCACAAGCCCCTCAAGAGGAGGCTTCTCTCAGCAGTAGGTGTGAAGGGAGGGACCCTGAGATTTGCTGCCTCAATTGGAATATACACCGAGAAGCCCTGACTCGAAAGGAGGCGGGTTTTCTTGCAGTGGCTTGAATACACTAGCTCATCTTTCATCTCACAAGGTGAACGGATGTCTGAATCACCTGTGGCCGTCCTAGAGAAAGCCCTAGGTCCCCGACTCCTTTCGAGGGAATGCCTCACATGCCTTTGACAACCTCGAGAGGCACGCAGAGCTCACTGCTTCAAAAGGTGACGATGCCTGACTCCTCTTGAACATTGACAGAATCCCAGTATCCCTGTGGCTACTGGAAAGGGACCCTGGGTCCTCCACGCCTCACCTCGAGAAGCGTCCCTTTGCCCTGCCAATCCTCGCAGAGACTCCTGATTGGTGTCCCTCGTAACTCAACAGGAGGCCTGACTTCGCTGGACAAACACGAGTGTTGAAGGGCCATCCCCTCCGTAAGTCTCGAGAATATAACCAGGTCCCCGCCGCAAACTCGAGAAAAACCATGAGACTTTCCCCCTCAAAGCGAGATGAGGCCCGATTCCCCTGCACTGCATGCCGAGCAATCCCGTGATCCCCATGAAACATGTAAGGAGCCTCGACTTGCTTGATGGATCTCGAGACAGTCCGCAAAAACACTGTCACAAGTAGAGAGGGACCCTGAGGTCACACCAGCAATTGCGAAGGAGAGCTCCATGGTACCCCAAATCAACTCGAGATGAGGCCCGATTCCCCTGTCCATTGACTCCAGAGCCAACGCCATCACCAGATCCCCAGCAAACACGACCCGTGGTTTGACTTCCTTTAGGCAACTCCAGAGTTTCCCGAGAACAACGTGCCAAGTCTAGAGGAATACCAAGTTCAGCAGAGCAACTCGAGGAATGCTCCGTGTACCCCAAATGCCTTGACTGAGATGAGAGCTGATTGCCTGGCTTAGACTCAAGACTTAGGCCACCTTTCCACAAGCACCCTCAAGAGGAGGCTTCTCTCACAGCAATAGTGATGAGGGATGGGACCTGAGATTTAGATTGCTGCCTGAAGTGGGAATAACACCGAGAAAGCCCTGACTCTAAAG
Organism: Odocoileus hemionus; assembly: GCA_020976825.1. Taxonomy (NCBI): domain Eukaryota; kingdom Metazoa; phylum Chordata; class Mammalia; order Artiodactyla; family Cervidae; genus Odocoileus; species Odocoileus hemionus. The sequence continues at coordinate 9,332 of JAJLRB010001594.1, read as the reverse complement.
GAGGCCGGGTTTTCCTTTCAGAGGCTTGAATACAGGCTACTTTCATTTCTCACAAGGTGAAGGGATTGTCTGAACCCCTGTGGAGTCCCTAGATGAAAGCCCTATGTCCCCGACTCCCTTTCGACGGAATGCCTCACATGCCTCTGACAACTCGAGAGGCACGCAGAGCTCACTGCTTCAAAAGCTTATTGACGGAGCCTGACTCCCTCTTGAACATTGACAGGAAATCCCAGTATCCCTGTGGCTACTGGAAAGGGACCCTGGGTCTCCCGACTCACCTCGAGAAGCGTCCCTTTTTGCCCTGCCAAGCCTCGGAAAGAGACTCCTGATGGTGTCCCTCGTAACTCGACAGGAGTCCTGACTTCGTTGAACAAACACGAGGGGTTGAAGGGCCATCCCCGCCGTAACTCGAGAATGTACCCCAGGTCCCCCGCCGCAACTCGAAGAAAAACCATGAGACTTCCCCCTCCAAGCGAGATGAGGCCCGATTCCCCTGCACTGCATGCAGAGCAATTCCGTGAGCCCCTGAAACATTTCAGGAGCCTCGACATGCTTGATGGATGTCGAGACAGTCGCAAAACACTGTCACAAGTAGAGAGGGACCCTGAGGTCACACCAGCATCGCGAAGGAGCTCCATGTACCCCAAATCAACTCGAGATGAGGCCCGCTTCCCCTGCCTTGACTCCAGGGACCATCCCCCATGTTCCCCATCAACACACGACCTGAGGCTTGACTCCCTTTAGGCAACTCCAGAGGTTCCCCGAGAACAACGGGCCAAGTCTAGAGGAATACCAAGTTCAGCAGAGCAACTCGTGGAATGCTTCCGTGTACACCCCAAATTGCCTCGAGATGAGAGCTGATTGCCTGGCTTAGACTCAAGACGTAGGCCAACTTCCTCCACAAGCCCCTCATGAGGAGGCTTCTCTCAGCAATATGTAGGTGAGGAGGACACCTGAGATTGCTGCCTCAAGTGGCATATACACCGAGAAGCCCTGACTTCGAAAGGAGGCCGGAAATTTCCTTGCAGTGGCTTGAATACAGTCTAAGTCTTTCATCTCACAAGGTGAAGGGATGTCTGCACCACCTGTGGAGTCCCTAGAGAAAGCCCTAGTTCCCCGACTCCTTTCGACGGAATGCCTCACATGCCTCTGACACCTCGAGAGGCACGCAGAGCTTCACTGCTTCAAATTTGACGGATGCCTGACTCCTCTTGAACATTGACAGGAATCCCAATATCCTGTGGCTACTGGAAAGGGACCCTGGTCTCCCGACTCACCTCGAGAAGCGTCCCTTTTGCCCTGCCAAGCCTCGAAGAGATTCCTGAGGTGTCCCCTCGTAACTCAGGACAGGAGTCCTGACTTCGTTGACAAAACACGAGTGTTGAAGGGCCATCCCCGCCGTAAGTCGAGAATATACCCCAGGTCCCCGCGCAACTCGAGAAAACCATGATGAACTTCCCCCTCCAAGCGAGATGAGGCCCGATTCCCCTGCACTGCATGCAGAGCAATTCCCGTGATCCCCATGAAACATGTCAGGAGCCTCGACTTGCTTGATGATGTCGAGACAGTCCCTCAAAAACACTGTCACAAGTAGAGAGGGAACCCTGAGGTCACACTCAGCATCGCGAAGGAGCTCCATGTACCCCAAATCAACTCGAGATGAGGCCCGCTTCCCCTGCATTGACTCCAGAGACCATCCCCCTTTCCCCATCAAACACGACCTGAGGCTTGACTCCCTTTAGGCAACTCCAGAAGTTCCCCGAGAACAACGGCCAAAGTCTAGAGGAGTACCAAGTTCAGCAGAGCAACTCGCAGGAATGCTCCGTGTACCCAAATTGCCTCGAGATGAGAGCTGATTCCCTGGCTTAGACTCAAGACGTAGGCCACCTTTCCACAAGCCCCTCAAGAGGAGGCTTCTCTCAGCAATAGGTATGAGGGAGGGACCCTGATTTTGCTGCCTCAATGGGCCATATACACCGAGAAGCCCTGACTCGAAAGGAGGCCGGTTTCCTTGCAGAGGCTTGAATACAGTCTAGTCTTTCATCTCACAAGGTGAAGGGATGTCTGCATCCACCTGTGGAGTCCCTAGAGAAACCCTAGTTCCCCGACTCCTTTTCGACGGAATGCCTCACATGCTCTGACACCTCGAGAGGCACGCAGAGCTCACTGCTTCAAAATTTGACGGAGGCCTGACTCCTCTTGAACATTGACAGGAATCCCATATCCCTGTGGCTACTTGGAAAGGAAACCCCCCCACCCTGGGTCTCCCGACACCTCGAGAAGCGTCCCTTTTGCCCTGCCAAGACCTCGAAGAGACTCCTGAGGTGTCCCTCGTAACTCGACAGGAGTCCTGACTTCGCTGTGAACAAACACGAGGATTTGAAGGGCCATCCCCCCTGTAAGTCGAGAATGTACCCCAGGTCCCCCGCCGCGTCACTCGAGAAAAAAAAAGAAAAACCATGAGACTTCCCCTCCAAGCGAGATGAGGCCCGATTCCCCTGCACTGCATGCAGAGCAATTCCCGTGAGCCCCCTGAAACATGTCAAGGAGCCTCGACTTGCTTGATGGATGTCGAGACAGTCCTGCAAAAACACTGTCACAAGTACGAGAGGGACCCTGAGGTCACACCTAGCACATCACGAAGGAGCTCCATGTACCCCCAAATCAACTCGAGATGAAAGCCCCGAATCCCCAGCCTTGAACTTCCAGAGCCTCCCCCGTTTCCCCATCAAAAACACGAACCAGTTGGCTTGACTTCCGTTAGGCAACTCCAGAGGTTCCCCTGAGAACAACGTGCCCAAGTCTACAGAATACAAGTTCAGCAGAGCAACTACGAGGAATGCTCATGGGACCCAAATTGCCTGGAGATGAAGCTGAATTTGCCTGGCTTAAACTCAAGACGTATGCCAACTTTTTTCCAAGCCCCTTCAAGAGGAGGCTTCCTCTCAGCAGGTAGGTGTGAGGGAGGGACCCTGAGTTTGCTGCCTCAAATGGAATATACACTGAAAGCCCTGACCTTCGAAAGGATGCCGGATTTTCCGTGCAGTGGCTTGAATACGGCTCCTAGTTTTCATCTCAAAAGGTGAAGGGATGTCTGAATCCCCATATGGAGTCCCTAGAGAAAGCCTTAGTCCCCGACATCCTTTCGACGAGAATGCCTCACATGCCGTTTGACACTTCGAGTGGCATGCAGAAGTTTCACTGCTTTCAAAATTTGAACGATGCCTTGACTCCTCTTGAACATTGACAGGAATCCCCAATATTCCCTGTGCTACTGCGGAAAGGGACCCTGGGTCTCCCGACTCACTTTCGAGAAGCGTCCCCTTTTGCCCTGCCAAGCCTCCGAAGAGACTAATTCCTGAGTAATATCCTTCGCAAAACTCGACAGGAGTCCTGACCGTCGAGCTGACAAAACGAGTGGTTGAAGGCCATTCCCGCCGTAACTCGAGATTATACCCCAGGCGTCCCCCGCCGCAACTCGAGAAAACCATGAGATGGGTTACCCCCTCAAAAGTGAATGAGGCCCGATTTCCCCTAGCAGTTCATGCAGAGCAATCACTTCGTGATTCCTCCTGAAACATGTATAGAGCCTCGACTTGCTTGATCATACCACATATCCATCTAGACCAGTGACCGCAAGAACACTGTCACAAGTAAGTGAGTACAACCCTAGGTCAAACCAGCATCAGCGAAGGAGCTCCATGTACCCCAAATCAACTCGAGATGAGGCCCGATTCCCCCTCCATATGACTCCAGAGCCATCCACAGATTCCCCATGCAAAACACGAACCAGGGGCTTTTACCTACTCCCTTAGGCAACTCCCAGATTCCGAGAACAACGTGGACAAGTCTAGAGGAATACCAATTTCAGCAGAGCAACTCGAAGGAATGCTCCGTGGACCCCAATTGCTACTGGAGATGAGAGCTGATTGCACTGGCTTAGACTCAAGACGTAGGCCAACTCCCTTTCCACAAGCCCCACAAGAGGAGGCTTCTCGTCAGCAATAGAGTGTGAGGGAGGAAACCCCTGAGTTTGCTGCCTCAAGTGGATATACACCGAGAAGCCCTGACACGAAAGGAGCGGCCAGTGATTCCTTGCAGTGTGCTTGAATACAGGCGCCTAACTTTTCATCTCACAAGTGAAGTGATGTCTGAACCCCCCTGTGGAATCCCTAGAGAAAGCCCTAGATTTCCCCGAATCCTTTTCGACAGGAATGCATCTCACATTCCTTTTGACACCTCGAGCGAGCAGCACAGAGATTCACTGCTTCAAAATGTGACGAGATGCCTGACTCCTCTTGAACATTGACAGGAATCCCCATAATCCAGTGGTCTACTGAAACCAGACCCTGGGTCCTCCCTGATTCACCTCGAAGCGTAACCTTTTTGCCCTGCCAAGCCTCGAAGAGACATATCCTGTCACGGTGTCCCTCCGTAACTTGACAGGAGTCCTGACGCCTCGCTTTGAACAAACAGGAGTGTTGAAGAGCCCATCCCCGACGTAACTCGAGAACATATACCCCAGATACCCCCGGCGCAACTCGAGAACAAACCATGAGAAACTTCCCCCTGAAAGTCGAGATGAGGCACGATTCCCCTCGTACCATGCATGCAGAGTCAATCCCGTTGATCCCCATGAAACATGTAAGGAGCCTCGACATTGCTAGAATGGTATCTTGAGACAATCCGCAAGAACACTGTCCCAAGTAACAGACGTGAACTCTAGAGTCACACCAGCAACGCCAAGGAGCTCCATGTAAACCGCAAAATCAACTCGAGATGAAGCCCGGATTCCCCTGACTTGAATGCAGAGAGCCCTCCCGTTTTCCGATACCCATCAAACACGAACCAGTGGGCTTGACTTCCTTTAGGCAACTCCAGAGGTTCCCAGAGAACTTACGTGCCAAGCCTATGAGTAATACCAAGTTCAGCAGAGCCTCTTCCAGGAAGGTCCTGTAGACACCAAATTGCCATGGCGATGAAGAGCTGATGCCTGGCTTAGACTCTAGACGTAGATCCTACTTGCCACAATGACCCCTCTAGAGAAGAATACCATCAGCAGTAGATGTTGAGGGAAGGGACGCCAGGACTGTGTCTGCTGCCTTAGAGTGGAATATACACCAAGAGAAGCCCTGACTCGAAGAGGCATGCGTGGTTTCCTTGTAACCAGTGCCTTGAATTACAGGCTCCATCATTTCATCTCCAACAAGTGAAGGGATGTCTGAGTCCACTGTGGCAGTTCCATAAGAGAATAATCCTAAGGTCCCCCCTTTTCTTTCGACGAATGCCTCACATTACCTTTGACACCTCGAGCGGCCCCATGCAGAGTTCTCACTGCTTCAAAAGGTGACGATGACCTGACTCCTCTTGAGCATTGACAGGGAATCCCAATATCCTTGTCGCTATCTGGAAAGGGACAACTGGGTCTACCCACCTCACCTCGAGAATTCGGTCCCCTTTGGCCCTGCCAAGCCTTGAAGAGATTCCTTTAGGTAGTACCCTCCTAACTATACAGTAGTCCTCAACTGTCCGTTACTGGACAAACACGAGTGTTGAAGATCCATACAGCATCGTAACTTGAGATATACCACAGTCCCTCCCTGCCGCAACTCGGAGAAAAGCCATGAGACCCCCCCCCCCCCCCCCTTTCCCCCCCTCAAAGCGAGATGAGGGCCCGAGTCCCCTGCACTGCATGCAGAGCAATCCCGTGATCCCCCATGAAACATGTCAGGAGCCTCGACTTGCCTGTTGATGGATCTCGAGATAATCCGCAAACACTGTTTCACAAGTATAGAGGGACCCTGAGGTCACACCAGCATCGCGAAGGAGCCTCCATGTACCCCAAATCAACTCGAGATTGAGGCCGATTCCCCTGCCTTGACTCCAGAGCCCATCCCCCGTACCGGGTTCACCCGTTACCATTCCCATCAAAACACAACCAGTGGTTTGACTTCCTTTAGGCAACTCCAGAGTTTCCCAGAGAACAACCTGCCAAGCCTAGGAATACCAAGTTCAGCAGAGCAAACTCGAGGAATGCTCTGTCGTACCCCAAATTGCCTGGAAATGAGAGCTGATTGCCTTGCTTAGACTCAAAGACGGATGCCAACTCTAGAATCCACAAGCCCCTCAAGAGGAGGCTTCTCTCAGCAGTAGTTGTGAGGGAGGAGACCCTGATGTTTGCTGCCTCAAGTGGAATATACACCGAAAAAGCCCTGACCGAAAGGTGGTCCGGGTTTCCTTGCAGTGGCTTGTAATAAAGGCTCCTCTTTCATCTCACAAGGTGAAGGGATGTCTGAATCCCCTGTGGAGTTCCTAGAGAAAGGCCTAGTACCCCGAATGCCTTTCGACGGAATGCCTCACATGCACTTTGAACCCCTCGAGCGGCATGCAGAGTTTCACTGCTTCAAAAGGTAGACGATGCCTGACTCCTCTTGAACATTGACAGGAATCCCCAATATCCCCTGTGGCTACTGGAAAGGGAACCCAGGGTCTCCTGACATCATCCTCGAGAAAAAGCGTCCCTTTTGGCCCTGCCAAGCCTCGAAGAGATTCCTGAGGTCCCTGTAATCTCGACAGAGTCCTGACGTCACTACTGGACTAAACAACGAGTGTTTGAAGGCCATCCCCGCCGGTATACTCGAGAATATACACCCAGATTCCCCCCGCAACTCGAGAAAAACCATGAGACTTCCCCTCCAAAGCTGAGATGAGCCACGATTCCCCTGCCCTGCATGCAGAGCAATTCCCGTGGATCCCCATGAAACATTGTCAAGGAAGCACTCGACATGCTTGATGGATCTCGAGACAGTCCCGCAAAAAACACTGTCACAAGTACAGAGGGGACCCTGAGGTCACACAAGCATCACGAAGGAGCTCATGTAACCCCAAAATCAACTCGAGATGAGGCCCCGATTCCGATTCCCTGGGCCTTGACTCCAGAGCCATACCCCGTTCCCCCAGCAAACACGACCAGTGGGCATTGACTTCCTTTAGGCAACTCCAAAGTTTCCCCGAGAACAACGTGCCAAGTCCTAGAGGAATACCAAGTTCAGCAAGCAACTCGAGGAATGCTCGTCCGTGACCCAAATTGCGTATTGCGAGATGAGAGCTGATTCCCTGGCTTAGACTCAAGAGTATGGCCAACATTTCCATAAGCCCCTCAAGGAGGAGGCTCTCTCAGCAATAGGTGTGAGGGAGGGACCTGAGTTTGCTGCCTCAATGGAATATACACCGAGAACCTTGACTCGAAAGGAGGCGGGTGTTTCCTTGCAGAGGCTTGAATATCAGGCTCAAGTCTTTCATCTCACAAGTTGAAGGGATGTCTGAATCCCCTGTGGAGTCCCCTAGAGAAAGCCCTAGATTACCACCGACTCCTTTCGACGGAATGCCTCACCATGCCTTTGAACACCTCGAGAAGGCACGCAGAGTTCACACTGCTTCAAAAAAAGGTGACGATGCCTGACTCCTCTTGAACATTGACAGGAATCCCCATATCAACCCTGTGGCTATTGGAAAGGGACCCTGGGTCACCCGATTCACCTCGAGAAAGCGTCCCTTTGGGCCCTGCCAAGCCTCTGAAGAGACTCTCTGAAGTGTCCCTCGTAACTCGGACAGGAGTCCTGACTTCATTGAACAAACACGAGGGTTGAAGGGGCCATCCCCGCCGTAACTCGAGAATTACCCCAGGGTCCGCGCCGCAACTCGAGAAAACCATGAGACTTTTCCCCTCCAAGCGTGAGGGGGGGGGGGGGGGGGTGGGATGATGGGGGGGGGGGGGGGGGGGGGGGGGGGGGGGGGGGGGGGGGGGGGGGGTGGCCCGATTCCCCTGCACTGCATGCAGAGCCAATCCCGATGATGCCCCATGAATCATGTAAGGAGCCTCGACTTGCTTGATGGATCTCGAGACAGTTCGCAAACAAGAACACTGTCACAAGTATAGAGGGACCCTGAGGTCACACCAGCATCACGAAGGAGCTCCATGTACCCCAAATCAACTCGAGATGAGGCCCGCTTCCCCTGTATTGACTCCAGAGCCATCCCCCGTTCCCATCAAACACGACCTGTGGCCTGACGTCCTTTAGCGGGCAACTCCAGAGATTTGCCCCGAGAACAACGTCTCAAGTCTAGAGGAGCACCAAGTTCAGCAGAGCAACTCGAGGAATGCTCCTTTACCCAGGAAATCGTCTCGAGATGAGAGCTGATTCCCTGCTTAGACGCAAGACGTATGCCAACGTTCCACACAGCCCTCAAGAGGAGGCTTCTCTCAGCAATAGGTGGAGTGAGGGAGAAGGGACCCTGGAGTTTGCTGCCTCAAGTGGAAATAATACACCGAGATAACCCTGACTCGAAAGGAGGCCGATTTCTTGCAGTTGGCTTGAATACAGGCTCATCTTTCATCTCACAAGGTGAAGGGATGTCTGAAGCAGCTCTGTGGAGTCCCTAGAGAATAGCCCTAGATGAGTCCCCGACCTCATTTCGACGGAATGCCTCACATTGCCTTTGACACCTCGAGAGGCAAGCGGAGTTCACTGCTTCCAAAAGTGACGATGCCTGACTTTCTCTTGAACATTGAGAGGAATCCCAATATTCCTGTGGCTACTGGAAAGGGACCTGGGTCTCCCACGCTCACTCGAGAAGCGTCCTTTTGCCTGCCAAGCCTTGCAAGAGATTCCTGAGGTGTCCCTCATAACTAGACAGTGAAAAGTCCGACTGTCTGCTGAACAAACACGTGTCTTTGAAGGGCCATCACCGCCGTAACTCGAGAATATACCCCAGGTTCCCCGCCGCAACTCGAGAAAAAACCATGAGACTTCCCCCTCCGTAGCGAGAGATGAGGCCCATTTCCCTGCACTGCATGCATGAACAGCAATTCCGTGGGATCCCCACTAAAGCATGTAAGGAGCCTCGACATGCTTGACGGATCTCGAGAGAGTCCGCAAGATACACTGTCACACGGTATAGAGGGACCCTGAGGTCACCCCAGCAATCGCGAAGGAGCTCCATGTACCCCAAATCAACTCGAGATGAGGCCCGATTCTCCTGCATTGACTCCAGAGCCATCCCCCGTTCCCCATCAAAACAGGACCAGTGGCCTGACTTCCCTTTAGGGCAAACTCCAGAGATTCCCCAGAGAAACAACCTGTCTCAAGTCTAGAGGAACACCAAGTTCAGCAGAGCAACTGCGAGGAATGCTCCCTTTCCCTGAAAATATGCCTCGGGAGGATTGTGGAGCTGATTCCTGGCTTAGACAACAAGACGTATGGCCAACGTTCCCACAAGCCCCTCAAGAAGAGGCTTCTCTCACCAATATGTGTTAAGGGAGGGACCCTGAG
>JAJLRB010001593.1:0-26266 GCA_020976825.1 Odocoileus hemionus | reverse complement strand
GGATGGCCCTTCAACCCTCGTGTTTGTTCAACGAAGTCAGGACTCCTGTCGAGTTACGAGGGACACCTCAGGAGTCTCTTCGAGGCTTGGCAGGGCAAAAGGGACGCTTCTCGAGGTGAGTCGGGAGACCCAGGTCCCTTTCCAGTAGCCACAGGGATACTGGGATTCCTGTCAATGTTCAAGAGGAGTCAGGCTCCGTCAAATTTTGAAGCAGTGAGCTCTGCGTGCCTCTCGAGGTGTCAGAGGCATGTGAGGCATTCCGTCGAAAGGAGTCGGGGACCTAGGGCTTTCTCTAGGACTCCACAGGTGGTGCAGACATCCCTTCACCTTGTGAGATGAAAGACTAGACTGTATTCAAGCCACTGCAAGGAAACCCGGCCTCCTTTCGAGTCAGGGCTTCTCGGTGTATATGCCCATTGAGGCAGCAATCTCAGGTCCCTCCCTCATACCTATTGCTGAGAGAAGCCTCCTCTTGAGGGGCTTGTGGAAAGGTGGCCTACGTCTTGAGTCTAAGCCAGGAATCAGCTCTCATCTCGAGGCAATTTGGGGTACACGGAGCAGTCCTCGAGTTGCTCTGCTGAACTTGGTACTCCTCTAGACTTGGCCCGTTGTTCTCGGGGAACCTCTGGAGTTGCCTAAAGGGAGTCAAGCCTCAGGTCGTGTTTGATGGGGAACGGGGATGGCTCTGGAGTCAATGCAGGGGAAGCGGGCCTCATCTCGAGTTGATTTGGGGCCCATGGAGCTCCTTCGCGATGCTGGTGTGACCTCAGGGTCCCTCTCTACTTGTGACAGTGTTTTTGCGGACTGTCTCGACATCCATCAAGCAAGTCGAGGCTCCTGACATGTTTCAGGGGGCTCACGGAATTGCTCTGCATGCAGTGCAGGGAATCGGGCCTCATCTCGCTTGGAGGGGAAGTCTCATGGTTTTTCTCGAGTTGCGGCGGGGACCTGGGGTACATTCTCGACTTACGGCGGGGATGGCCCTTCAACCCTCGTGTTGTTGTTCAACGAAGTCAGGACTCCTGTCGAGTTACGAGGGACACCTCAGGAGTCTCTTCGAGGCTTGGCAGGGCAAAAGGGACGCTTCTCGAGGTGAGTCGGGAGACCCAGGGTCCCTTTCCAGTAGCCACAGGGATACTGGGATTCCTGTCAATGTTCAAGAGGAGTCAGGCTCCGTCAAATTTTGAAGCAGTGAGCTCTGCGTGCCTCTCGAGTGTCAGAGGCATGTGAGGCATTCCGTCGAAAGGAGTCGGGGACCTAGGGCTTTCTCTAGGGACTCCACAGGTGGTGCAGACATCCCTTCACCTTGTGAGATGAAAGACTAGACTGTATTCAAGCCACTGCAAGAAACCCGGCCTCCTTTCGAGTCAGGGCTTCTCGGTGTATATGCCCATTGAGGCAGCAATCTCAGGGTCCTCCCTCATACCTATTGCTGAGAGAAGCCTCCTCTTGAGGGGCTTGTGGAAAGGTGGCCTACGTCTTGAGTCTAAGCCAGGGAATCAGCTCTCATCTCGAGGCAATTTGGGTACACGGAGCAGTCCTCGAGTTGCTCTGCTGAACTTGGTACTCCTCTAGACTTGGCCGTTGTTCTCGGGGAACCTCTGGAGTTGCCTAAAGGGAGTCAAGCCTCAGGTCGTGTTTGATGGGGAACGGGGGATGGCTCTGGAGTCAATGCAGGGAAGCGGGCCTCATCTCGAGTTGATTTGGGGCCCATGGAGCTCCTTCGCGATGCTGGTGTGACCTCAGGTCCCTCTCTACTTGTGACAGTGTTTTTGCGGACTGTCTCGACATCCATCAAGCAAGTCGAGGCTCCTGACATGTTTCAGGGGCTCACGGAATTGCTCTGCATGCAGTGCAGGGGAATCGGGCCTCATCTCGCTTGGAGGGGAAGTCTCATGGTTTTCTCGAGTTGCGGCGGGGACCTGGGGTACATTCTCGACTTACGGCGGGGATGGCCCTTCAACCCTCGTGTTTGTTTCAACGAAGAAGTCAGGACTCCTGTCGAGTTACGAGGGACACCTCAGGAGTCTCTTCGAGGCTTGGCAGGGCAAAAGGGACGCTTCTCGAGGTGAGTCGGGAGACCCAGGTCCCTTTCCAGTAGCCACAGGGATACTGGGATTCCTGTCAATGTTCAAGAGGAGTCAGGCTCCGTCAAATTTGAAGCAGTGAGCTCTGCGTGCCTCTCGAGGTGTGTCAGAGGCATGTGAGGCATTCCGTCGAAAGGAGTCGGGGACCTAGGGCTTTCTCTAGGGACTCCACAGGTGGTGCAGACATCCCTTCACCTTGTGAGATGAAAGACTAGACTGTATTCAAGCCACTGCAAGGAAACCCGGCCTCCTTTCGAGTCAGGGCTTCTCGGTGTATATGCCCATTGAGGCAGCAATCTCAGGTCCCTCCCTCATACCTATTGCTGAGAGAAGCCTCCTCTTGAGGGGCTTGTGGAAAGGTGGCCTACGTCTTGAGTCTAAGCCAGGAATCAGCTCTCATCTCGAGGCAATTTGGGTTACACGGAGCAGTCCTCGAGTTGCTCTGCTGAACTTGGTACTCCTCTAGACTTGGCCCGTTGTTCTCGGGAACCTCTGGAGTTGCCTAAAGGGAGTCAAGCCTCAGGTCGTGTTTGATGGGGAACGGGGGATGGCTCTGGAGTCAATGCAGGGAAGCGGGCCTCATCTCGAGTTGATTTGGGGCCCATGGAGCTCCTTCGCGATGCTGGTGTGACCTCAGGGTCCCTCTCTACTTGTGACAGTGTTTTTGCGGACTGTGTCTCGACATCCATCAAGCAAGTCGAGGCTCCTGACATGTTTCAGGGGGCTCACGGAATTGCTCTGCATGCAGTGCAGGGGAATCGGGCCTCATCTCGCTTGGAGGGGGAAGTCTCATGGTTTTTCTCGAGTTGCGGCGGGACCTGGGGTACATTCTCGACTTACGGCGGGGATGGCCCTTCAACCCTCGTGTTTGTTCAACGAAGTCAGGACTCCTGTCGAGTTACGAGGGACACCTCAGGAGTCTCTTCGAGGCTTGGCAGGGCAAAAGGGACGCTTCTCGAGTGAGTCGGGAGACCCAGGTCCCTTTCCAGTAGCCACAGGGATACTGGGATTCCTGTCAATGTTCAAGAGGAGTCAGGCTCCGTCAAATTTTGAAGCAGTGAGCTCTGCGTGCCTCTCGAGGTGTCAGAGGCATGTGAGGCATTCCGTCGAAAGGAGTCGGGGACCTAGGGCTTTCTCTAGGGACTCCACAGGTGGTGCAGACATCCCTTCACCTTGTGAGATGAAAGACTAGACTGTATTCAAGCCACTGCAAGGAAACCCGGCCTCCTTTCGAGTCAGGGCTTCTCGTGTATATGCCCATTGAGGCAGCAATCTCAGGGTCCCTCCCTCATACCTATTGCTGAGAGAAGCCTCCTCTTGAGGGGCTTGTGGAAAGGTGGCCTACGTCTTGAGTCTAAGCCAGGGAATCAGCTCTCATCTCGAGGCATTTGGGGTACACGGAGCAGTCCTCGAGTTGCTCTGCTGAACTTGGTACTCCTCTAGACTTGGCCCGTTGTTCTCGGGAACCTCTGGAGTTGCCTAAAGGGAGTCAAGCCTCAGGTCGTGTTTGATGGGGAACGGGGGATGGCTCTGGAGTCAATGCAGGGAAGCGGGCCTCATCTCGAGTTGATTTGGGGCCCATGGAGCTCCTTCGCGATGCTGGTGTGACCTCAGGGTCCCTCTCTACTTGTGACAGTGTTTTTGCGGACTGTCTCGACATCCATCAAGCAAGTCGAGGCTCCTGACATGTTTCAGGGGCTCACGGAATTGCTCTGCATGCAGTGCAGGGGAATCGGGCCTCATCTCGCTTGGAGGGGGAAGTCTCATGGTTTTTTCTCGAGTTGCGGCGGGGACCTGGGGTACATTCTCGACTTACGGCGGGGATGGCCCTTCAACCCTCGTGTTGTTCAACGAAGTCAGGACTCCTGTCGAGTTACGAGGGACACCTCAGGAGTCTCTTCGAGGCTTGGCAGGGCAAAAGGGACGCTTCTCGAGGTGAGTCGGGAGACCCAGGGTCCCTTTCCAGTAGCCACAGGGATACTGGGATTCCTGTCAATGTTCAAGAGGAGTCAGGCTCCGTCAAATTTTGAAGCAGTGAGCTCTGCGTGCCTCTCGAGGTGTCAGAGGCATGTGAGGCATTCCGTCGAAAGGAGTCGGGGACCTAGGGCTTTCTCTAGGGACTCCACAGGTGGTGCAGACATCCCTTCACCTTGTGAGATGAAAGACTAGACTGTATTCAAGCCACTGCAAGGAAACCCGCCTCCTTTCGAGTCAGGGCTTCTCGGTGTATATGCCCATTGAGGCAGCAATCTCAGGGTCCCTCCCTCATACCTATTGCTGAGAGAAGCCTCCTCTTGAGGGGCTTGTGGAAAGGTGGCCTACGTCTTGAGTCTAAGCCAGGGAATCAGCTCTCATCTCGAGGCAATTTGGGTACACGGAGCAGTCCTCGAGTTGCTCTGCTGAACTTGGTACTCCTCTAGACTTGGCCCGTTGTTCTCGGGGAACCTCTGGAGTTGCCTAAAGGGAGTCAAGCCTCAGGTCGTGTTTGATGGGGAACGGGGATGGCTCTGGAGTCAATGCAGGGAAGCGGGCCTCATCTCGAGTTGATTTGGGGCCCATGGAGCTCCTTCGCGATGCTGGTGTGACCTCAGGGTCCCTCTCTACTTGTGACAGTGTTTTTTTGCGGACTGTCTCGACATCCATCAAGCAAGTCGAGGCTCCTGACATGTTTCAGGGGCTCACGGAATTGCTCTGCATGCAGTGCAGGGGAATCGGGCCTCATCTCGCTTGGAGGGGGAAGTCTCATGGTTTTTTCTCGATTGCGGCGGGGACCTGGGGTACATTCTCGACTTACGGCGGGGATGGCCCTTCAACCCTCGTGTTTGTTCAACGAAGTCAGGACTCCTGTCGAGTTACGAGGGACACCTCAGGAGTCTCTTCGAGGCTTGGCAGGGCAAAAGGACGCTTCTCGAGGTGAGTCGGGAGACCCAGGTCCCTTTCCAGTAGCCACAGGGATACTGGGATTCCTGTCAATGTTCAAGAGGAGTCAGGCTCCGTCAAATTTTGAAGCAGTGAGCTCTGCGTGCCTCTCGAGGTGTCAGAGGCATGTGAGGCATTCCGTCGAAAGGAGTCGGGGACCTAGGGCTTTCTCTAGGGACTCCACAGTGGTGCAGACATCCCTTCACCTTGTGAGATGAAAGACTAGACTGTATTCAAGCCACTGCAAGGAAACCCGGCCTCCTTTCGAGTCAGGGCTTCTCGGTGTATATGCCCATTGAGGCAGCAATCTCAGGTCCCTCCCTCATACCTATTGCTGAGAGAAGCCTCCTCTTGAGGGGCTTGTGGAAAGGTGGCCTACGTCTTGAGTCTAAGCCAGGAATCAGCTCTCATCTCGAGGCAATTTGGGGTACACGGAGCAGTCCTCGAGTTGCTCTGCTGAACTTGGTACTCCTCTAGACTTGGCCCGTTGTTCTCGGGGAACCTCTGGAGTTGCCTAAAGGAGTCAAGCCTCAGGTCGTGTTTGATGGGGAACGGGGATGGCTCTGGAGTCAATGCAGGGGAAGCGGCCTCATCTCGAGTTGATTTGGGGCCCATGGAGCTCCTTCGCGATGCTGGTGTGACCTCAGGGTCCCTCTCTACTTGTGACAGTGTTTTTGCGGACTGTCTCGACATCCATCAAGCAAGTCGAGGCTCCTGACATGTTTCAGGGGGCTCACGGAATTGCTCTGCATGCAGTGCAGGGAATCGGGCCTCATCTCGCTTGGAGGGGGAAGTCTCATGGTTTTTTCTCGAGTTGCGGCGGGGACCTGGGTACATTCTCGACTTACGGCGGGGATGGCCCTTCAACCCTCGTGTTTGTTCAACGAAGTCAGGACTCCTGTCGAGTTACGAGGGACACCTCAGGAGTCTCTTCGAGGCTTGGCAGGGCAAAAGGGACGCTTCTCGAGGTGAGTCGGGAGACCCAGGGTCCCTTTCCAGTAGCCACAGGGATACTGGGATTCCTGTCAATGTTCAAGAGGAGTCAGGCTCCGTCAAATTTTGAAGCAGTGAGCTCTGCGTGCCTCTCGAGGTGTCAGAGGCATGTGAGGCATTCCGTCGAAAGGAGTCGGGACCTAGGGCTTTCTCTAGGGACTCCACAGGTGGTGCAGACATCCCTTCACCTTGTGAGATGAAAGACTAGACTGTATTCAAGCCACTGCAAGGAAACCCGCCTCCTTTCGAGTCAGGGCTTCTCGGTGTATATGCCCATTGAGGCAGCAATCTCAGGGTCCCTCCCTCATACCTATTGCTGAGAGAAGCCTCCTCTTGAGGGCTTGTGGAAAGGTGGCCTACGTCTTGAGTCTAAGCCAGGAATCAGCTCTCATCTCGAGGCAATTTGGGGTACACGGAGCAGTCCTCGAGTTGCTCTGCTGAACTTGGTACTCCTCTAGACTTGGCCCGTTGTTCTCGGGGAACCTCTGGAGTTGCCTAAAGGGAGTCAAGCCTCAGGTCGTGTTTGATGGGGAACGGGGGATGGCTCTGGAGTCAATGCAGGGAAGCGGGCCTCATCTCGAGTTGATTTGGGGCCCATGGAGCTCCTTCGCGATGCTGGTGTGACCTCAGGGTCCCTCTCTACTTGTGACAGTGTTTTTGCGGACTGTCTCGACATCCATCAAGCAAGTCGAGGCTCCTGACATGTTTCAGGGGCTCACGGAATTGCTCTGCATGCATGCAGGGGAATCGGGCCTCATCTCGCTTGGAGGGGAAGTCTCATGTTTTTCTCGAGTTGCGGCGGGGACCTGGGTACATTCTCGACTTACGGCGGGATGGCCCTTCAACCCTCGTGTTTGTTCAACGAAGTCAGGACTCCTGTCGAGTTACGAGGGACACCTCAGGAGTCTCTTCGAGGCTTGGCAGGGCAAAAGGGACGCTTCTCGAGGTGAGTCGGGAGACCCAGGGTCCCTTTCCAGTAGCCACAGGGATACTGGGATTCCTGTCAATGTTCAAGAGGAGTCAGGCTCCGTCAAATTTTGAAGCAGTGAGCTCTGCGTGCCTCTCGAGGTGTCAGAGGCATGTGAGGCATTCCGTCGAAAGGAGTCGGGGACCTAGGGCTTTCTCTAGGGACTCCACAGGTGGTGCAGACATCCCTTCACCTTGTGAGATGAAAGACTAGACTGTATTCAAGCCACTGCAAGGAAACCCGGCCTCCTTTCGAGTCAGGGCTTCTCGGTGTATATGCCCATTGAGGCAGCAATCTCAGGGTCCCTCCCTCATACCTATTGCTGAGAGAAGCCTCCTCTTGAGGGGCTTGTGGAAAGGTGGCCTACGTCTTGAGTCTAAGCCAGGGAATCAGCTCTCATCTCGAGGCAATTGGGGTACACGGAGCAGTCCTCGAGTTGCTCTGCTGAACTTGGTACTTGGTACTCCTCTAGACTTGGCCCGTTGTTCTCGGGGAACCTCTGGAGTTGCCTAAAGGGAGTCAAGCCTCAGGTCGTGTTTGATGGGGAACGGGGGATGGCTCTGGAGTCAATGCAGGGAGAGCGGCCTCATCTCGAGTTGATTTGGGGCCCATGGAGCTCCTTCGCGATGCTGGTGTGACCTCAGGGTCCCTCTCTACTTGTGACAGTGTTTTTGCGGACTGTCTCGACATCCATCAAGCAAGTCGAGGCTCCTGACATGTTTCAGGGGGCTCACGGAATTGCTCTGCATGCAGTGCAGGGGAATCGGGCCTCATCTCGCTTGGAGGGGAAGTCTCATGGTTTTTTTCTCGAGTTGCGGCGGGGACCTGGGGTACATTCTCGACTTACGGCGGGGATGGCCCTTCAACCCTCGTGTTTGTTCAACGAAGTCAGGACTCCTGTCGAGTTACGAGGGACACCTCAGGAGTCTCTTCGAGGCTTGGCAGGGCAAAAGGACGCTTCTCGAGGTGAGTCGGGAGACCCAGGGTCCCTTTCCAGTAGCCACAGGGATACTGGGATTCCTGTCAATGTTCAAGAGGAGTCAGGCTCCGTCAAATTTTGAAGCAGTGAGCTCTGCGTGCCTCTCGAGGTGTCAGAGGCATGTGAGGCATTCCGTCGAAAGGAGTCGGGGACCTAGGGCTTTCTCTAGGGACTCCACAGGTGGTGCAGACATCCCTTCACCTTGTGAGATGAAAGACTAGACTGTATTCAAGCCACTGCAAGGAAACCCGCCTCCTTTCGAGTCAGGGCTTCTCGTGTATATGCCCATTGAGGCAGCAATCTCAGGTCCCTCCCTCATACCTATTGCTGAGAGAAGCCTCCTCTTGAGGGCTTGTGGAAAGTGGCCTACGTCTTGAGTCTAAGCCAGGGAATCAGCTCTCATCTCGAGGCAATTTGGGGTACACGGAGCAGTCCTCGAGTTGCTCTGCTGAACTTGGTACTCCTCTAGACTTGGCCCGTTGTTCTCGGGAACCTCTGGAGTTGCCTAAAGGGAGTCAAGCCTCAGGTCGTGTTTGATGGGGAACGGGGATGGCTCTGGAGTCAATGCAGGGGAAGCGGCCTCATCTCGAGTTGATTTGGGGCCCATGGAGCTCCTTCGCGATGCTGGTGTGACCTCAGGGTCCCTCTCTACTTGTGACAGTGTTTTTGCGGACTGTCTCGACATCCATCAAGCAAGTCGAGGCTCCTGACATGTTTCAGGGGGCTCACGGAATTGCTCTGCATGCAGTGCAGGGAATCGGGCCTCATCTCGCTTGGAGGGGGAAGTCTCATGGTTTTTCTCGAGTTGCGGCGGGGACCTGGGGTACATTCTCGACTTACGGCGGGGATGGCCCTTCAACCCTCGTTTGTTCAACGAAGTCAGGACTCCTGTCGAGTTACGAGGGACACCTCAGGAGTCTCTTCGAGGCTTGGCAGGGCAAAAGGACGCTTCTCGAGGTGAGTCGGGAGACCCAGGGTCCCTTTCCAGTAGCCACAGGGATACTGGGATCCTGTCAATGTTCAAGAGGAGTCAGGCTCCGTCAAATTTTGAAGCAGTGAGCTCTGCGTGCCTCTCGAGGTGTCAGAGGCATGTGAGGCATTCCGTCGAAAGGAGTCGGGGACCTAGGGCTTTCTCTAGGGACTCCACAGGTGGTGCAGACATCCCTTCACCTTGTGAGATGAAAGACTAGACTGTATTCAAGCCACTGCAAGGAAACCCGGCCTCCTTTCGAGTCAGGGCTTCTCGGTGTATATGCCCATTGAGGCAGCAATCTCAGGGTCCCTCCCTCATACCTATTGCTGAGAGAAGCCTCCTCTTGAGGGGCTTGTGGAAAGGTGGCCTACGTCTTGAGTCTAAGCCAGGGAATCAGCTCTCATCTCGAGGCAATTTGGGGTACACGGAGCAGTCCTCGAGTTGCTCTGCTGAACTTGGTACTCCTCTAGACTTGGCCCGTTGTTTCTCGGGGAACCTCTGGAGTTGCCTAAAGGGAGTCAAGCCTCAGGTCGTGTTTGATGGGGAACGGGGATGGCTCTGGAGTCAATGCAGGGGAAGCGGGCCTCATCTCGAGTTGATTTGGTGGCCATGGAACTCTCCTTCGCGATCTTGGTTTGTGGATCAGTGGTCTCCCTGCTATTACTTTGACAGTGTTTTTGCGGACTGTCATCGGGACACTCCATCAAGGCAAGTCGAGGTTCAAGTGACATGTTTTCAGGGGGTGACGGAAATTGCTCTGCTATGCAGTGCAGGGGAATCGGGCCCTCATCTCGCTTGGAGGGGGTAAAGTCTCATGGTTTTTCTCCGGTTGCGGCGGGGACCTGGGGTACATTCTCGACTTACGGCGGGGATGGCCCTTCATACCCTCGTTGTTTGGTTCAACGAAGTCAGGACTCTGTCGAGTTACGAGGGACACCTCAGGAGATCATCTTCGAGGGCTTGGCAGGGCAAAAGAGACGCTTCTTCTCGAAGGTGAGTCGGGAGACCCAGGGTCCTTTCCAGTAGCCACAGGGATACTGGGATTCACTGTCAATGTTCAAGAGGAGTCAGGGCTGCCGTAACAAATTTACTTGCGAAGCAGTGAGCTCTGCGTGCCACTAGAGGTGTCGATATAGAGGCATGTGAGGCATTCCGTTCTCGAAAGAGGAAGTCGGGGACCTAGGGCTTTGGTTCCTCTAGGGGACTCCACACGGTGGATGCAGACATCCTTTCACGCTTGGTGAGATGGAAAGACTAAGACTGTATTATAAGCCACTGCAAGGAAACGACGGCTCCTCCTTTCGAGTCAGGAGAGGGCCTCTCGGTGTAAATTATATGCCCATGAGGCTAGGCTATCATCTCAGGGTCACTCTCACTCATACCTATTGCTGAGAGAAGCCTCCTCTTGAGGCGGCTTTGTGGAACGGTCGGCCTACGTCTTATATGGTCTAAGCCCCAGGCGAGGTCAGCTCTCATCTCGAGGCAATTTGGCGGTAAACGGAAGCTGAGCTCCTCGGATGTTTGTCTCTGCTGGAGCACGAATTAGGTACTCCTTCTGTCGACTCAGGGTTTATACAAGATTTGGTTATGTCTGGGGCACTTGCTGGATGTTGACTCAAGGGGTGGGTCCAGGGTGAGGTGGTTCAGGTCGTGGTTCATTTAGGGGAAAGCTGGGGAGATCGGCTCTGGAGTCAATGCAGTGGAAGGGTGGCTCCCTCATCTCGCGTTGCTACTCTCGCGCCGCGCGAACCACTGGCTGCCAATCACTCCTAAAGCGATGACATGCGAGTGACTTACCATATCGCGGCTCAAAGCACTTAGTAGATATAGCCGTAAAGATGTAAGAGCAGGGGGTGATGGTTGTTCTTAGCTGTGGTAGCGTTTGTCTCTTCGCTGAAGCTGTTGTGTGCGCGGATCCGATGGCAGCGTAGACAGTAGTCGAGGCATTGACCCGCCTTGACCTGTGTTTCAGGGCGGCTCTCGGGAACTTGCTCTGCCTGCAGTGCAAGGGAATCGTGGGCCTACATTTCTCGCTTGGAGGCGGGAAATGTTCGCATGGTTTTTGCGCGCTCATCGGTTCACGTTGCGGAGTGGACCTGGGGTACAATTCTCGACATTCCGGAGGGGTGTATGGCCTTTGCAAACCCCTCGTGATGGGGCTTCAAATCTCGAAGTCCTGGAATCCTGTCGAGTCTACGAGGGAAGACCTAGCAGGAGGTCTCTTCGAGAGCTGCTTGGCAGTGGACAAAATCGCGATACCGAATTCTCTAGGTCGCGTCGGGAGACCCAGGGTCACTTTCCACGTAGCACACGAGGGATACTGGAGCTTCGTGTCTATGTTCAAGAGGTCGTTAATCGAGGTCCGTCATTAATTTTGAAGCAGTTGTGTGAGCTCTGCGTGGAATGTCGAGGTTAGTCAGAGGGCATGTGAATGGCATTCTGTCGGAAAGGGAGTCTGGGTGACTAGGGCTTTCTCTAGGGACCCACACAGGTGGGGCTGCACTGACATCCCTTTCCTAAAAAAAAGGCCGTTGTGAGATGGAATGGACTAGACTGTTATTTCACGGCCCTGCTAGGGAAAGCCGCGCATCCCTTTCGATGAGGCAGGTGGCCTTCTCGGTGTATATGCCCATTGACGGCAGCTATCTCAGGGTCCCTTCCCTCATAGCCTATTTGCTGAGAGAAGCCTGCGCTCTTGAGGGGCTTTGTGAAAAGGTGGGCCTCTCCATAATATGTCTTGAGTCTAAGCCAGGGGATGTCAGCTCTCATCTCGAGGCCAACTTGGCGGGGAGGGGAGTACACGGAGCAGTCTCTGTCGAGTTTGCTCTGCTGAAACTGTATGTTTGGTACTCCTCTAGACCATGGGGGCATGGCCCGTTGATTCTCGGGGAACCTCTGGAGTTGCCTAAAGGGAGTCAAGCCTCAGGTCGTGGGTTTTGAATGGGAGACGGGGGATGGCTCTGGAGTCAAAGGGTGCAGGGGTAAGCGGGCCTACGCATCTCGAGTTGATTTGGGGCTCCCATGGAGCTCCTTCGCTCGATGCTGGTGTGACCTCAGGGTCCCTCTCTGCTTGTGGAACAGCTTTTTTGAGGAATGTCTCGACATCCATCAAAGTCAGTCGAGGCTTCCATGAGATCAGTCATGTTTCAGGGGGGCTCAACCTGAATTGCTCGGCAGGCAGCTCGCAGGGGATACCTCGGGCCTCATCTCGCTTGGAGGGGGAAGTCTCATGGTTTTTCTCGAGTTGCGGCGGGGGACCTGGGGTACATATTTATCGGACTTACGGCAGGGGATGGCCATTCAACGCCTCGTGTTGGTTCCAACGAAGTCAGGACTCCTGTCGAGTTACAGAGGGACAGCACTCAGCGGAGTCTCTTCGAGGATTGGCAGAAGGCAAAAGGATGGATTACGCTTCTCTCGAGGTGAGTCGGGAGACCAGGGTCCCTTTCCAGTAGCAGACAGGGATACTGGATTCTGACCAATGTTCAAGAGGAGTCAGGCTCCGGGTCAAATTTTGAAGCTTGTGAGCTCTGCGTAGCCTCTCGAGAGGTGTGTCAGAGGCATGTGAGGCATTCCGTCGAAAGGAGTCGTGGTAGGGGCGCCTAGGGCGCTTTCTCTAGGGACTCCACAGGTGGTGCAGACACATCCCTTCAGCTTGTGAGATTGAAAGACTAGACTGTATTCAAGCCACTTGCAAGGAAACCGGTGCCTCCTTTCGAGCAGTCAGGCTTCTCGGTGTATATGCCCATTGAGGCAGCAATCTCAGGGTCCCTCCCTCATTCCTATTGCTGAGAGAAGCCTCCTCTTGAGGGGCTTGTGGAAAAAGGTGCCTACGGTCTTGAGGTCTAAGCCAGGGAGTCAGACTTCATCTCGATCGGGGCAATTTGGGGGTTCACGGAGCAGTCCTCGAGTTGCTGATGCTGAACATTGGTATCCTCATAGACTTGGGCCCGTTGTTCTCGGGGAACCTCTGGAGTTGCCTTAACGGGAGTCAAGCCTCAGGTCGAGTTGATGGGGAACGGGGGATGGATATTATACTCTGGACAAAAGCGATGATGTGCAATGGCTCTGGAGTCGAAGCAGGGGAGCGGCGGGCCTCATCTCGAGTTGATTTTGGGGCCCATGGAGCTCCTTCGCGATGCTGGTGTGACCTCCTTCAGGGCGGTCCCTCTCTACTTGTGGACAGTGTTTTTGTGGACTGTCTCGACATCGCTTCAAGCAAGTCGAGGACTCCTGAATGTTTCTAGGGGGCTCACGGAACTCGTACTCTGCATGCAGTGCAAGGGGCATTGGGCTCATCTCGCTTGGGGAGGGGGGAAGTCTCATGTGTTTTTTCTCGGAGGAGTTGCGGGGGGGCGGGGACCCTGGGGTACATTCTGCGACTTACGGCGGGGATGGCCTTCAATACACTCGTGTTGGGTTCAAAACGAACAAGTCCAGGACTCTGGCGAGTTACGAGGGACACTTCGAGGCAGTCTCTTCGAGGCTTGGCACGGGCAAAAGGGTAGCGCTTCTCTCCGAGGGAGTCGGAGGAGACCAGGGTCCCTTTCCAGTAGCCACAGGGGATACTGGGATTCCTGTCAATGTTCAGAGGAGTCAGGCTCGTCAAAATTTTGAAGCAGTGAGCTCTGCGTGCCTCTCGAGGTGTCAGAGAGCATGTGAGGCATTCCGTCGAAAGGAGTCGGGGGACCTAGGGCTTTCTCTAATGGGACTCCACAGGTTGGTGCAGACATCCCTTCACCTTGTGGATGAAAGACTAGAACTGTATTTTCAAGCCACTGCAAGGAACCCGGGTAGCCTCCTTTCGTTAGTCAGGGCTTCTCTCGGTGTATATGCCCATTGAGGCAGCAATCTCAGGGTACCCTCTTACCTGCATACATGTATTGCTGTGAGAAGAAGCCTCCTCTTGAGGGGCCTTGTGGAAAGGTGGCCTACGTCTTGAGTCTAAGCACAGGGAATGGCAGCTCTCATCTCGAGGCAAATTTGGGGTACACGGAGCAGTCCTCGAGTTGCTTTGTCTGCTGAACTTGGTACTCCTCTGTGTCTCGTGGGTTTGGGCCGTTGTTAAATTCTCGGGGAAACCTCTGAGTTGCCTAAAAGGGAGTAGTCAAGCCTCAGGTTCGTGTTTTTGATGGGGAACGGTGGGGGATGGCTCTGGAGTCAAATAGCAGGGGGGAAGCGGGCTCATCTCGAGTTGATTTGGGGCCCATGGAGCGTCCTTCGCGCGAAATGAAGTGGTGTGACCTCAGGGTCCCTCTCTACTTGTGACAGTGTTTTTTTTGCGGTGACTGTGTCTCGACCAATCCATCATAGCAAGTCGAGGCTCCTGACATGTTTCAGTGGGGCTCACGGAATTGCTCTGCATGCCAAGTGAGCAGGGGAATCGGGCCTCATCCAATCGCTTGGAGGGGGACAAAAGTCTCATGGTTTTTCTCGAGTTGGTTGCGGGGCGGGGACCTGGGGTATGTTACAATTTCTCGACTTACGGCGGGGATGGCCCTTCAACGCTCGTGTTTGTTCAACGAAGATTCAGGACTCCTGTCGAGTTACGAGAGGCGACACCTCAGGAGTTCTCTTCGAGTTTGCTTGGCAGGGCAAAAGGATACGCGATGTCTTCTCGAGGTGAGTCGGGGGAGGACCCAGGGTCATTTTTTCCAGTAGCCACGAGGGATACTGGGATTCCTGTCAATGTTTCAAGAGGAGTCAGGCTCCGTCAAATTTTGAAGCAGTGAGCTCTGCGTTGCCTCTCGAGGTGTCAGAGGCATGGGAGTGCATTCCGTCGAAGAGTCGGGGACCTAGGGCTTTCTCTAAGGGACTCCACAGGTGGTGGCAGACACTCCCCCTTCAGCCTTGTGAGATGAAAGACTAGACTGTATTCAAGCCACTGCAAGGAAAGACCGGCCTCCTTTCGAGTCAGGGCTTCTCGCGGTGTATATGCTGCCATTGAGGCAGCAATCTCAGGGTCCCTCCCTCATTACCTATTGCTGAGAGAAGCCTCCTCTTGGGGGGCTTGTGGAAAGGTGGCCTATAGTCTTGAGTCTTAAGCCAGGGGAATCAAGCTCTCATCTCGATAGGCAATTTGGTGGTGACACCGGAGTCGCAGTCACTCGATGTTGCTCTGCTTGAACTGGTACTCCTCTAGACTTGGGCCCGTTGTTCTCGGGGAAACTCTGGAGTTGCCTAAAGGGAGTCAAGCCTTCAGGTAGTGTTTGAGGGGAACGGGGGATGGAGCATTCTGGATGTTCAATGCAGGGGAAGCGGGGGCCTCATCTCGAGTTGATTTGGGGGCCCATGGAAGCTCTTCGCGATGCTGGTGTGACACCTCAGGGTCCCTCTCTAGACTTGTGGTGACAGTGTTTTTTTTGCGGACTGTTCTCGACATCCATCAAGCAAGTCGAGGCTCCTGACATGTTTTTTTTCAGGGGGCTCACGGAATTGCTTCTGCATGCAGTGCAGGGGAATCGGGGCCTCAATCTCGCTTGGAGGGGGAAGTCTCATGGTTTTTCTCGAGTTGCGGCGGGGACCCTGGGTGTACATTCTCGAATTTTTACGGAAAGGGGGTATGGCCCTTTAACGCCCTCGTGTTTGTTCAACTCGGACAAGGTCAGGACTCCTGTCGAGTTACGAGGGGGGACACACTCAGGAGTCTCTTCGAGGCTTGGCAGGGCAAAAGGACGCTTCTCGAGGTGAGTCGGGAGACCCAGGGTACCTTTCCAGTAGCACGTGAACAGGGATACTGGGATTCCTGTCAATGTTCAAGAGGAGTCAGGCTCCGTCAAATTTTGAAGCAGTTGAGCTCTGCGTGCCTATCTCGAGGGTGTCCCAGAGGCACGTGAGGCATTTCCGTCGAAAGGAGTCGGGGGACCTAGGGCTTTCTCTAGGGACTCCACAGGTGGTGCAGACATGTCCCTTCATGCTTGTGAGATGAAAGACTAGACTGTATGTCAAGCCACTGCAGGAAACCCGGCCTCCTTTCGAGTCAGGGCTTCTCGGTGTATATGCCCATTCGAGGCAGCTAATCTCAGGGGGCACTTCCTCATTACTATTGCTTGAGCCCTAAGAGCCTCCTCTTGAGGGGCTTGTGAGAAAGTTGGCCTTACGTCTTGAGGTCTAATGCCAGGGGAGTCAGCTCTTCATCTCGAGGCAATTTGGGGTACACGGAGCAGTCCTCGAGGTTGTGCTCTGTGAACTTGGTACTCTCTAGACTTGGGCCTCGTTGTTCTTAGAGAGGAACCTCTGGAGTTGCCTAAAGTGAGTGAGTCAAGCCTTCAGGTCGTGTTTGATGGGGAACGGGGGATGGCTCTGGAGTCAATGCAGGGGAGAGTGGGGCCTATCTCGAGATTGTGATTTTTGGGGCCCATGGAGTCTCCTTCGCGATGCTTGGTGTGACCTCAGGTGTCCCTCTCTGTTTTTAATTTACTTGTGACAGTGTTTTTCGCGGTCTGTGCTCGACATCCATCAGCAAGTCGACGGCTCCTGACATGTTTCAGGGGGTCTCACGGAATTGGCTCTGCATGCAGTGCAGGGGAATCGGGCGCCGTTCATCTCGCTTGGAGGGGGAAAGTCTCATGGTTGTTTCTCGAGTTGTGCGTGGCGGGTGGGGACCTGGGGTACATCTCCTTCGACTTACGGCGGGGGGGGTATGGCCCTGTCAACCCTCGTGTTGGGTTATACGAAGGTCAGGACTCCTGTCGAGTTACGAGGGACACCTCAGGAGTCTCGTTACGAGGCTTGGCAGGGCAAAGGAAACGCTTCTCGATGGTGATAGTTCGGAGATCTCCAGGGTGCCTCTTTCCAGTAGCCACAGTGGATTACTGGGATTCCTCTGTCAATGTGTTCAAGAGGAGTCTAGGCTCCGTCTAAATTTTGAAAAGCAGTGCGCTCTGCGTGTGCCTCTTCGAGGTGTCAGAGGCATGTGAGGCATTCCGTCGCAAGGAGTCGGGGACCTAGGGCTTTCTCGTTAGGGACTGCGCACAGGTGTGCTGCAGACATCCCTTCAGATGTGTGAGATGAAAGACTAGACTGTGCTTCAAGCCACTGCAAGGAAACACTGGCATCTCATTTCGAGTCAGGGGGCTTTCGGTGTATATGCCCATTGAGGCAGCTAATCTCAGGGTCCCTCCCTCATACCTATGCTGAGACGCCAGCCTCCTCTTGAGGGGCTTGTGGACAAAGGTGGCTACGTCTTGTGAGCTCTAAGCCAGGGCTCCGTCAGCTCTCGCATCTCGAGGCAATTTGGGGTACACGGAGCAGTCCTCGAGTTGCTCTGCTGAACTTTGGTAACTCTCCTCTAGACTGGCCCGTTGTTCTCGGGGAAACTCTGGAGTTGCCTTTAAAGGGAGTCAAGGCTCAGGTCGTGTTTGATGGGGAACGAGGGGATGGCTCTGTGGAGTCAATGCAGGGGAAGCGGGCCTCATCTCGAGTTGATTTGGGGCCCATGGAGCTCCTTCGGTGCGATGTGGTTGTGACCTCAGGGTCCCTCTCTACTTGTGACAGTGTTTTTGCGGACTGTCTCGACATCCATTCAAGCAAGTCGAGGCTTCCTGAGACATGTTTCAGGGGGCTCACGGAGATTCAGCATGCGGAGTTGACTCTGCATGCATTTCTTTTTTAGTGCAGGGGAATCGTGACCTTCAGGGCCTCTCGCTTGGAGGGGAAGTCTCATGGTTTTTCTCGAGTTGCGGCGGGGACCTGGGGTACATTCTCGACTGTTACGGCGGGGATGGCCCTTCAAAACCCTCGTGTTTGGTTCAACGAAGTCAGGACTCCTGTCGACGTTACGAGGGACACCTCAGGAGTCTCTTCGAGGCTTGGCAGGGCAAAAAAAGGACGCTTCTCGAGGTGAGTCGGGAGACCCAGGGTCCCTTTCCAGTAGCCACAGGGATACTGGGATTCCTGTCAAGATGTTCAGAAGAGGTATAGGTGCAGCTCCGTCATAATTTTGATTTAGCAAGTGAGCTGGTCTTGGGCGTTGCTCTCGAGGTGTCAGAGGCATGTGAGGCATTCCGTATCGATGCAGGAGTCGGGGACCCTAGGGCTCTTTCTCTAGGGACCTCTCCATCAGGGTGTGTGCAGACATCCCTTCAGGCTTGTGAGATGAAGACTTAGACTGTATTCAAGCCACTGCAATGAAGGAAAGCCCGGCCCTCCTTTCGAGGTCAGGGCTTCTCGGTGTATATGCCCATTGATGGGCAGCTCAATCTCAGGGTCCCTCCCTCATACCTATTGCTGAGAGAAGCCTCCTCTTGAGGGGCTTGTGGAAAGGTGGCCTAGCCGTCTTGAGTCTAAAGCCAGGGAATCTCAGCTCTCATCTCGAGGGCAATTTGGGGGTCCACGTAGTCAGTCCCTCGAGTTGCTCGCTGAATACTTGGTACTCCTCTAGCACTTGGCCCGTTTGTTCTCGGGAAACCTCTGGAGTTGCCTGAAAGGGAGTCCAAGCCTCAGGTCGTGTTTGAATATAGGGGAACGGGGGGATGGCTCTGGAGTCAATGCAGGGGAACGGGGCCGCCTCTCCTCGAGTTGATTTGATTTGTGGGCCCATGGAGCTCCTTCGCGATGCTGGTGTGACCTCAGGGTCCCTCTCTACTTGTGACAGTGTGTTTTTTTGCGGACTGTCTCGACATGGCCATCAAGCAAGTCGAGGCTCCTGACATGTTTCAGGGGGCTCACGGAATTGCTCTGCATGCAGTGCAGGGAATCGGGCCTCATCTCGCTTGGAGGGGGAAGTCTCATGGTTTTTTTTTCTCGAGTTGCGGCGGGGACCTGGGGTACATTTTCGACTTACGGCGGGGATGGCCCTTCAACCCTCGTGTTTGGTTCAAACGAAGTCA
Organism: Odocoileus hemionus; assembly: GCA_020976825.1. NCBI lineage: Eukaryota > Metazoa > Chordata > Mammalia > Artiodactyla > Cervidae > Odocoileus > Odocoileus hemionus. Next base: position 7,518 of record JAJLRB010001593.1, on the reverse strand, counting down.
GGACTCCTGTTCGAGTATACGAGCGGGACACCTTCAGGAGTCTCTTCGAGGCTTGGCAGGGCAAAAGGGACGCTTCTCGAGGTGAGAGTCGGGAGACCCAGGGTCCCTTTCCAGTAGCCACAGGGATACTGGGATTCCTGTCAATGTTCAAGAGGAGTCAGGCTCCGTCAAATTTTGAAGCAAGTGAGCTCTGCGTGCCTCTCGAGGTGTCAGAGGCATGTGAGGCATTCCGTCGAAAGGAGTCGGGGACCTAGGGGCTTTCTCTAGGGACTCCACAGGTGGTGCAGACATCCCTTCACCTTGTGAGATGAAAGACTAGGACTGTATTCAAGCCCATCTGTGCAAGGAAACCCGGCCTCCTTTCGAGTCAGGGCTTCTCGGTGTATATGCCCATTGAGGCAGCAATCTCAGGGTCCCTCCCTCATACCTATTGCTGAGAGAAGCCTCCTCTTGAGGGGCTTGTCGAAAGGTGGCCTACGTCTTGAGTCTAAGCCAGGGAATCAGCTCTCATCTCGAGGCAATTTGGGGTACACGGAGCAGTCCTCGAGTTGCTCTGCTGAACTTGGTACTCCTCTAGACTTGGCCCGTTGTTCTCGGGGAACCTCTGCGAGGTTGCCTAAAGGGAGTCAAGCCTCAGGTCGTGTTTGATGGGGAACGGGGGATGGCTCTGAGTCAATGCAGGGAAGCGCGGCCTCATCTCGAGTTGATTTGGGGCCCATGGAGCTCCTTCGCGATGCTGGTGTGACCTCAGGGTCCCTCTCTACTTGTGACAGTGTTTTTGCGACTGTCTCGACATCCATCAAGCAAGTCGAGGCTCCTGACATGTTTCAGGGGGCTCACGGAATTGCTCTGCATGCAGTGCATGGGAATCGGGGGGCCTCATCTCCACTTGGAGGGGAAGTCCTCATTGTTTTTTCTCCTCCTTTTCTCCTCCCTCTTTTTCCCTCGAGTTGCGCGGGGGACCTGGGGTACATTCTTCGACTTACGCGTGGGATGTGCCCCTTCAACCCTCGTGTTTTGTTCAACGAAGTCAGGACTCCTGTCGAGTTACGAGGGACAACCTCAGGAGTCTCTTCGAGGCTTGGCAGTGCAAAAGGGAATCGCTTCTCCGAGGTGAGGCCCTCGGGGAGACCCAGTTCCCCCTTTTCCAGTAGCCACAGGGATACTGGGGATTCCTGTCAATGAGTCAAGAGGAGTCAGGGCTCCGTCAAATTTTGAAGCAGAGCTCTGAGTGCTCTGCGTGCTTCTCTCGAGAGTGTTCAGAGGCATGTAGAGGCATTCCGTCGAAAGTAGTCGGTGGACCTAGGCTTTCTCTAGGGGACTTACCTTCCACAGGTGGTGGTGCACAATAACATCCCTTCACCTTGTGAATGAAAGACTAGACTGTATTCAAGCCACAGCAACGAAATCCGGCCTCCTCCTTTCGAGTCAGTCGGGCTTCTTTTCTCGGTGTATATGCCCATTGAGGGCAGAGCAATCTCAGGGTCCCCTCCCTCATTACCAATTTTGCTGAGAGAAGCCTCCTCTTGAGGGGCTTGTTGGAAAGGTGGCCTACTCTTGAGTCTAAGAAGCCAGGGAATCAAATCTCTCTTCTCGAGGCAATTTTGGGGTACACGGAGCATGTCCTCCGAGTTTGCCTCGAGTTGCTCTGCTGATCTTGGTACTTCCTCTAGAACATGGCCCTGTTGTTCTCTGGACGGAACCTCTGGAGTATGCCTAAAGGGAGTCAAGAACCTCAGGGTCGTGTTTGATGGGGAACAGGGAATGGCTCTGGAGTCAATGCAGGGGAGAGCGGGCCTCATCTCGAGTTGATTGGGGGCCCATGGAGCTCCTTCGCGATGCTGGTGTGACCTCAGGGTCCCTCTCTACTTGTGACAGTGTTATTTTTTGCGGACTGTCCTCGACATCCATAAGCAAGTCGAGGCTCCTGACATTTTTCAGGGGGGCTCACGGAATTGCTCTGCATGCAGTCAGGGAATCGGGCCTCATCTCGCTTGGAGGGGGAAGTCTCATGGTTTTTCTCGAGTTGCGGCGGGGACCTGGGGTACATTCTCGACTTACGGCGGGGGGGGATGGCCCTTCAACCCTCGTGTTTTTGTTCAACGAAGTCAGGACTCCTGTCGAGTTTTACGAGGGACACCTCAGGAGTCTCTTCGAGGCTTGGCAGGGCAAAAGGGACGCTTCTCGAGGTGAGTCCGGATACCCTAGGGTCCCTTTCCAGTAGCCACAGGATACTGGATCCCAATCCCCTGTTCAATGTTCAAGAGGAGTCAGGCTCCGTTCAAAATTTGAAGCAGTGAGCTCTGCGTGCCCTCTCGAGTTTCAGAGGCATGTGAGGCATTTCGTCGAAAGGCCAGTCGGTGACCTAGGGGCTTTCTCTAGGGACTCCACAGGTGGTGCAGGACATACCCTTCACCTTGTGAGATGAAAGACTAGACTGTAATCATTCAAGCCACTGCAAGGAAAAACCCGGGCCTCCCTATCAGAGTCAGGACAGCTTCCTCGTGTTGTACTATGCCCATTGAGGCAGCAATCTCAGGGTCCCACCCTCAATACCTATTGCTGAGTAGAAAAGCCTCCTCTTGATGGGCTTTGTGGAAAGGTTGCCTACGTCTTGAGGTCTAAAGCCAGGGAATCAGACTCTCATCTCGAGGCAATTTGCGGGTACACGGAGCAGTCCTCGAGCTGCTCTGCTGAACTTGGTACTCGTCTAGACTTGCCCGATTGTACTTCTCCGGTGAACCTCTGGAGTTGCCTAAAGGGAGCTCAAGCCTCAGGTCGTGTTTGATGGGGAACTGGGGATGGCTCTGGAGTCAATGCAGAGGAAGCGGGCCTCATCTCGAGTTGATCCTTGGGCCCATGCAGAGCTCCTTCGCGATGCTGGTGTGACCTCAGGGTCCCTCTCTACTTGTGACAGTGTTTTTGCGGACTGTCTCGCACAACCATCAAGCAAGTTCGAGGCTCCTGACATGTTTCAGGGGGCTCACGGAATTGCTCTGCATGCAGTGCAGGGGAATCCGGGCCTCATCTCGCTTCGGAGGGGGAAGTTCTCATTGTTATTCTTTTTCTCGAGTTGCGGCGGTGACCTGGGGTACATTCTCGACTTGTAACGGCGGGGAATGGCGCCCTTCAACGAGGGGCCTCGGTGGTTTGTTCAACGAAGTCAGGATTCCTGTCGAGTTACGAGGGACACCTCAGTAGAGTCTCTATCGAGCGCTTGGGAGCAGGGCAAAAGGACGCTTTCTTCGAGGTGAGTCGGGACACCAGCGGTCCCTTTCCATTAGCCACAGGGAATACTGGGATTCCTGCTACAATGTTCAAGAGGAGTCAGGCTCCGTCAAATTTTGAAGCAGTGAGCTCTGCGTGCCTCTCGAGGTGTCAGAGGCATGTGAGGCATTCCGTCGAAAGGATTCGGGACCCTAGGGCTTTCTCTAGGGACTCCACAGGTGTGCAGACATCCCTTCACACTTGTGAGATATGAAAGACTAGACTGTATTCAAGCCACTGCAAGGAAACCCGGCCTCCTTTCGAGTCAGGTCTTCTCTCGTGTATATGCCCATTGAGGCAGCAATCTCAAGGGTCCCTCCCTCATACCCACACCCCACCTATTGCCCCAAATCTAAACACACCACCTGAGAGAAACAATCATCCTCTTGAGCCGGGGCTTGTGGAAAGCTTGTGGCCTACGTCTTGAGTCTAAGCCAAGGGAATCAGCTCTCATCTCGAGGACAATTTGGGGTACACGAGCAGGTCCTCGAGTTTACGCTCTGGCTGAACTTGGTACTCGCTCTAGACTTGGCCCGTTGTTCTCGGGGAACCTCTGGAGTCTTGCCTAAAGGGAGTCAGCCTCAGGTCGTGTTTGATGGGGAACGGGAGGATGGCTCTGGAGTCAATGCAGAGGGAAGCGGGGCCCATCTCGAGTTGATTTGGGGCCCATGGAGCTCCTTCGCGATGCTGGTGTGACCTCAGGTTTCCCTCTTCCTACTTGTGACAGTGTTTTTTTGCGGACTAGTCTCGACATCCCCATCAAGCAAGTCGAAGCACCTGACATGTTTTCAGGGGGGCTCACTGAATTGCTCTGCATGCAGTTGCAGGGGAATCGGGCCTCGAATCACGCTTGGAGGGGTAAGTCCACATGGTTTTTTTCTCGGAGTATGGCGGTGGGGACCTGGGGTACAATTCTCCGACTTACGGCGGGGATGGCCTCTTCAAACCCTCGAGTTTGGTTCATAACGTAAGCTCAGGACTTCCTTGTCGAGTTTACGAGGGACACCTCAGAGTACTCTACGAGGCTTTGCTGGGCCAAAGGAACGCTTCCCTCTCGAGAGTTGAGTCGGGAGACCCAGGGTCCCAATTCCAGTAGCCACAGGGAAACTAGTATTCCTGTCAATGTTTCAAGAGGAGTCATGCACCGTCAAATTTTGAAGCAGTGAGCTCTTGACGTGGCCTCTCTTCTCGAGGTGGTCAGAGGCATGTGAGGGCATGTCCGTCGAAAGGAGATCTGGGGACCCTAGGGCTTTCTCTCCGGGACTCCACCGGTGGGTGCAGACATCCCTTCAGCTTGTGAGATGCAAGGACTAGACCTGTATTCAAAGCCACTGCGAAAAGGAAAGCCGGCCGTCCTTGTTCGAGTCAGGGCTTCTCGTGTATATGCCCATAGAGTATCGAGCAATCTCATGGTCCCTCCTCTCAAACCAAGATTGCTGAGAGAAGCGCTCCCTCTTGATGGCTTGTGGAAAGGTGGCCTACGTCTTGTGAGTCTAAGCCAGGGAGTCCAGCTCTCCATCTGGGGGCGAGGCAATTTGGGTACACTGAGCAGAGTCCTCGAAGTTGCTCTGGCTGAACATGTACTTGTCTAGACTTGGCCCCACGTTGTTCTCGGGGGAACATGCTCTGTGAGTTGCCTTCAAGGGAGTCAAGCCTCAGGTCGTGTTTGATGGGGAATCTGAGGATGGCTCTGGAGTTAATGCCAGGGGGAAGCGGGCCTCATCTCGAGTTGATTTGGGGCCCATGCAGCTCCTTCGCTGATGCTGGTGTTGGACCTCAGGGTCCCTCTCTAATCATGTGACAGTGATTTTTGCGGACTGTCCCTCGACACCCATCGAAGCAAATCGGAGGGCTCCTGGACAATGTTTTCAGGGGGCTCAACACGGAATTTGCTCAGCATGCAGTGCAGGGAATCGGCCCCTCAACTCTCTTTGAGGGGAGAAGTCTCATGTAGTTTTGTCTCGAATTTCGGCGGGGCCGCCGCCCCCACCCCTACCTGGGGTTACATTCACGACTTACGAGCGGGGGTTGGCCCTCCAAACCTCGTGTTTACAAACGAAGTCAGGACTCCTGTCGAGTTACGAGGGACACCTCAGGATTCTCTTCGAGGCTGGCATGGCAAAAGGAACGCTTCTCGAGGTGAGTCGGGAGACCCAGGGATCCTTTCCAGTAGCCACAGGGATACTGGGATTCCAGGTCAATGTTCAAGAGGATCAGGCTCCGTCAAATTTGAAAGCAGTGAGCTCTGCGTGCCTCTCAGGTGTCAGAGGCATGTGAGGCAATCCGTCCGAAAGAGTCGGGGACCTAGGGCTTTCTCTAGGGACGCCAGAGGTGGTGCAACATCCCTTCAGCTTGTGAGAATGAAAGTCTAGAGCTGTATTCAAGCCACTGCCAAGGAAAGCCGGCCGGCCGTCCGTTCGAGTCAAGGGCTGTCTCGGTGTATATGCCCATTGAGGCAGCAAATCTCAGGGTTCCCTCCTTCAGTACCTACTCGGAGAGAAGCCTTCCTCTTGAGGGGCTTGTGGAAAGGTGGCCTACGTCTTGAGTCTAAGCCAGGGAATCAGCTCTCATCTCGAGGCAATTTGGGGTACACGGAGCAGTCCTCGAGTTGCTCTGCTGAACTTGGTACTCCTCTAGACTTGGCCCGTTGTTCTCGGGGAACCTCTGGAGTTGCCTAAAGGGAGTCAAGCCTCAGGTCGTGTTTGATGGGGAACGGGGGATGGCTCTGGAGTCAATGCAGGGAAGCGGGCCTCATCTCGAGTTGATTTGGGGCCCATGGAGCTCCTTCGCGATGCTGGTGTGACCTCAGGGTCCCTCTCTACTTGTGACAGTGTTTTTGCGGACTGTCTCGACATCCATCAAGCAAGTCGAGGCTCCTGACATGTTTCAGGGGGCTCACGGAATTGCTCTGCATGCAGTGCAGGGGAATCGGGCCTCATCTCGCTTGGAGGGGGAAGTCTCATGTTTTTCTCGAGTTGCGGCGGGGACCTGGGGTACATTCTCGACTTACGGCGGGGATGGCCCTTCAACCCTCGTGTTTGTTCAACGAAGTCAGGACTCCTGTCGAGTTACGAGGGACACCTCAGGAGTCTCTTCGAGGCTTGGCAGGGCAAAAGGGACGCTTCTCGAGGTGAGTCGGGAGACCCAGGGTCCCTTTCCAGTAGCCACAGGGATACTGGGATTCCTGTCAATGTTCAAGAGGAGTCAGGCTCCGTCAAATTTTGAAGCAGTGAGCTCTGCGTGCCTCTCGAGGTGTCAGAGGCATGTGAGGCATTCCGTCGAAAGGAGTCGGGGACCTAGGGCTTTCTCTAGGGACTCCACAGGTGGTGCAGACATCCCTTCACCTTGTGAGATGAAAGACTAGACTGTATTCAAGCCACTGCAAGGAAACCCGGCCTCCTTTCGAGTCAGGGCTTCTCGGTGTATATGCCCATTGAGGCAGCAATCTCAGGGTCCCTCCCTCATACCTATTGCTGAGAGAAGCCTCCTCTTGAGGGGCTTGTGGAAAGGTGGCCACGTCTTGAGTCTAAGGCCAGGATCAGCTCTCATCTCGAGGCAATTTGGGGGTACACGGAGCCAGTCCTTCGAGTTGCTCTGCTGAACTTGGTACTCCTCTAGACTTGGCCCGTAGTTCTCGGGGAACCACTGATTCCTAAAGGGAGTCAAGCACTTGACTGGTAGTGTTTGATTTGGGGAACGGGGGATGGCTCTGGAGTCCTATTGCAGGGTAAAGAGGCCTCATCACGAGTTGATTTGAGGCCCATGGAGCTCCTTCCGCGATGCTAGGTGAATGACTCTCTGTGGTCCCTTCTCTACTTGTGACAGTGTTCTTGGCGGAAAAACTGTCCCTCGACATACCTCAAGGCACGTTGGAAGGCTCCTGACATGTTTCAGTTGGCTCACGGAATTGCTCTGCTTGCAGTGCAGGGGTATGGGGCATCATCTCGTCTTGGACAGGGGGGAAGTCTCATTGTCTTTTTCTCGTGAGTTGCGGCGGGGACCCTGGGGTACAGTCTCGACTTACGGCGGGGATCGGCCCTTCAACCCTCGTTGTTTGTTCAACGAAGTCAGGGAGTCCTGTCGAGTTACGAGGGACACCCCTCAGGGGGTCTCTTCGAGGCTTGGCAGGGCAAAAGGGTCGCTTCTCGAGGTGAGTAGGGAAACCCAGGGTCCACTTTCTGGTAGCCACAGGGATACTGGGAAGTTTCCCGGTCAATGTTCAAAAAGAGGAGTCAGGCTCCGTCCAATTTT
>JAJLRB010001592.1:0-68205 GCA_020976825.1 Odocoileus hemionus | reverse complement strand
CCTGTGGAGTCCCTAGAGAAAGCCCTAGGTCCCCGACTCCTTTCGACGGAATGCCTCACATGCCTCTGACACCTCGAGAGGCACGCAGAGCTCACTGCTTTCAAAATTTGACGGAGCCTGACTCCTCTTGAACATTGACAGGAATCCCAGTATCCCTGTGGCTACTGGAAAGGGACCCTGGGTCTCCCGACTCACCTCGAGAAGCGTCCCTTTTGCCCTGCCAAGCTCGAAGAGACTCCTGAGGTGTCCCTCGTAACTCGACAGGAGTCCTGACTTCGTTGAACAAACACGAGGGTTGAAGGGCCATCCCCGCCGTAAGTCGAGAATGTACCCCAGGTCCCCGCCGCAACTCGAGAAAAACCATGAGACTTCCCCCTCCAAGCGAGATGAGGCCCGATTCCCCTGCACTGCATGCAGAGCAATTCCGTGAGCCCCCTGAAACATGTCAGGAGCCTCGACTTGCTTGATGGATGTCGAGACAGTCCGCAAAAACACTGTCACAAGTAGAGAGGGACCCTGAGGTCACACCAGCATCGCGAAGGAGCTCCATGGGCCCCAAATCAACTCGAGATGAGGCCCGCTTCCCCTGCATTGACTCCAGAGCCATCCCCCGTTCCCCATCAAACACGACCTGAGGCTTGACTCCCTTTAGGCAACTCCAGAGGTTCCCCGAGAACAACGGGCCAAGTCTAGAGGAGTACCAAGTTCAGCAGAGCAACTAGAGGACTGCTCCGTGTACCCCAAATTGCCTCGAGATGAGAGCTGATTCCCTGGCTTAGACTCAAGACGTAGGCCACCTTTCCACAAGCCCCTCAAGAGGAGGCTTCTCTCAGCAATAGGTATGAGGGAGGGACCCTGAGATTGCTGCCTCAATGGGCATATACACCGAGAAGCCCTGACTCGAAAGGAGGCCGGGTTTCCTTGCAGTGGCTTGAATACAGTCTAGTCTTTCATCTCACAAGGTGAAGGGATGTCTGCACCACCTGTGGAGTCCCTAGAGAAAGCCCTAGGTCCCCGACTCCTTTCGACGGAATGCCTCACATGCCTCTGACACCTCGAGAGGCACGCAGAGCTCACTGCTTCAAAATTTGACGGAGCCTGACTCCTCTTGAACATTGACAGGAATCCCAGTATCCCTGTGGCTACTGGAAAGGGACCCTGGGTCTCCCGACTCACCTCGAGAAGCGTCCCTTTTGCCCTGCCAAGCCTCGAAGAGACTCTGAGGTGTCCCTCGTAACTCGACAGGAGTCCTGACTTCGTTGAACAAACACGAGGGTTGAAGGGCCATCCCCGCCGTAAGTCGAGAATGTACCCCAGGTCCCCGCCGCAACTCGAGAAAAAAAACCATGAGACTTCCCCCTCCAAGCGAGATGAGGCCCGATTCCCCTGCACTGCATGCAGAGCAATTCCGTGAGCCCCCTGAAACATGTCAGGAGCCTCGACTTGCTTGATGGATGTCGAGACAGTCCGCAAAAAAACACTGTCACAAGTAGAGAGGGACCCTGAGGTCACACCAGCATCGCGAAGGAGCTCCATGGGCCCCAAATCAACTCGAGATGAGGCCCGCTTCCCCTGCATTGACTCCAGAGCCATCCCCCGTTCCCCATCAAACACGACCTGAGGCTTGACTCCCTTTAGGCAACTCCAGAGGTTCCCCGAGAACAACGGGCCAAGTCTAGAGGAGTACCAAGTTCAGCAGAGCAACTCGAGGACTGCTCCGTGTACCCCCCAAATTGCCTCGAGATGAGAGCTGATTCCCTGGCTTAGACTCAAGACGTAGGCCACCTTTCCACAAGCCCCTCAAGAGGAGGCTTCTCTCAGCAATAGGTATGAGGGAGGGACCCTGAGATTGCTGCCTCAATGGGCATATACACCGAGAAGCCCTGACTCGAAAGGAGGCCGGCTTTCCTTGCAGTGGCTTGAATACAGTCTAGTCTTTCATCTCACAAGGTGAAGGGATGTCTGCACCACCTGTGGAGTCCCTAGAGAAAGCCCTAGGTCCCCGACTCCTTTCGACGGAATGCCTCACATGCCTCTGACACCTCGAGAGGCACGCAGAGCTCACTGCTTCAAAATTTGACGGAGCCTGACTCCTCTTGAACATTGACAGGAATCCCAGTATCCCTGTGGCTACTGGAAAGGGACCCTGGGTCTCCCGACTCACCTCGAGAAGCGTCCCTTTTGCCCTGCCAAGCCTCGAAGAGACTCCTGAGGTGTCCCTCGTAACTCGACAGGAGTCCTGACTTCGTTGAACAAACACGAGGGTTGAAGGGCCATCCCCGCCGTAAGTCGAGAATGTACCCCAGGTCCCCGCCGCAACTCGAGAAAAACCATGAGACTTCCCCCTCCAAGCGAGATGAGGCCCGATTCCCCTGCACTGCATGCAGAGCAATTCCGTGAGCCCCCTGAAACATGTCAGGAGCCTCGACTTGCTTGATGGATGTCGAGACAGTCCGCAAAAACACTGTCACAAGTAGAGAGGGACCCTGAGGTCACACCAGCATCGCGAAGGAGCTCCATGGGCCCCAAATCAACTCGAGATGAGGCCCGCTTCCCCTGCATTGACTCCAGAGCCATCCCCCGTTCCCCATCAAACACGACCTGAGGCTTGACTCCCTTTAGGCAACTCCAGAGGTTCCCCGAGAACAACGGGCCAAGTCTAGAGGAGTACCAAGTTCAGCAGAGCAACTCGAGGACTGCTCCGTGTACCCCAAATTGCCTCGAGATGAGAGCTGATTCCCTGGCTTAGACTCAAGACGTAGGCCACCTTTCCACAAGCCCCTCAAGAGGAGGCTTCTCTCAGCAATAGGTATGAGGGAGGGACCCTGAGATTGCTGCCTCAATGGGCATATACACCGAGAAGCCCTGACTCGAAAGGAGGCCGGGTTTCCTTGCAGTGGCTTGAATACAGTCTAGTCTTTCATCTCACAAGGTGAAGGGATGTCTGCACCACCTGTGGAGTCCCTAGAGAAAGCCCTAGGTCCCCGACTCCTTTCGACGGAATGCCTCACATGCCTCTGACACCTCGAGAGGCACGCAGAGCTCACTGCTTCAAAATTTGACGGAGCCTGACTCCTCTTGAACATTGACAGGAATCCCAGTATCCCTGTGGCTACTGGAAAGGGACCCTGGGTCTCCCGACTCACCTCGAGAAGCGTCCCTTTTGCCCTGCCAAGCCTCGAAGAGACTCCTGAGGTGTCCCTCGTAACTCGACAGGAGTCCTGACTTCGTTGAACAAACACGAGGGTTGAAGGGCCATCCCCGCCGTAAGTCGAGAATGTACCCCAGGTCCCCGCCGCAACTCGAGAAAAACCATGAGACTTCCCCCTCCAAGCGAGATGAGGCCCGATTCCCCTGCACTGCATGCAGAGCAATTCCGTGAGCCCCCTGAAACATGTCAGGAGCCTCGACTTGCTTGATGGATGTCGAGACAGTCCGCAAAAACACTGTCACAAGTAGAGAGGGACCCTGAGGTCACACCAGCATCGCGAAGGAGCTCCATGGGCCCCAAATCAACTCGAGATGAGGCCCGCTTCCCCTGCATTGACTCCAGAGCCATCCCCCGTTCCCCATCAAACACGACCTGAGGCTTGACTCCCTTTAGGCAACTCCAGAGGTTCCCCGAGAACAACGGGGGCCAAGTCTAGAGGAGTACCAAGTTCAGCAGAGCAACTCGAGGACTGCTCCGTGTACCCCAAATTGCCTCGAGATGAGAGCTGATTCCCCCTGGCTTAGACTCAAGACGTAGGCCACCTTTCCACAAGCCCCTCAAGAGGAGGCTTCTCTCAGCAATAGGTATGAGGGAGGGACCCTGAGATTGCTGCCTCAATGGGCATATACACCGAGAAGCCCTGACTCGAAAGGAGGCCGGGTTTCCTTGCAGTGGCTTGAATACAGTCTAGTCTTTCATCTCACAAGGTGAAGGGATGTCTGCACCACCTGTGGAGTCCCTAGAGAAAGCCCTAGGTCCCCGACTCCTTTCGACGGAATGCCTCACATGCCTCTGACACCTCGAGAGGCACGCAGAGCTCACTGCTTCAAAATTTGACGGAGCCTGACTCCTCTTGAACATTGACAGGAATCCCAGTATCCCTGTGGCTACTGGAAAGGGACCCTGGGTCTCCCGACTCACCTCGAGAAGCGTCCCTTTTGCCCTGCCAAGCCTCGAAGAGACTCCTGAGGTGTCCCTCGTAACTCGACAGGAGTCCTGACTTCGTTGAACAAACACGAGGGTTGAAGGGCCATCCCCGCCGTAAGTCGAGAATGTACCCCAGGTCCCCGCCGCAACTCGAGAAAAAAAAACATGAGACTTCCCCCTCCAAGCGAGATGAGGCCCGATTCCCCTGCACTGCATGCAGAGCAATTCCGTGAGCCCCCTGAAACATGTCAGGAGCCTCGACTTGCTTGATGGATGTCGAGACAGTCCGCAAAAACACTGTCACAAGTAGAGAGGGACCCTGAGGTCACACCAGCATCGCGAAGGAGCTCCATGGGCCCCAAATCAACTCGAGATGAGGCCCGCTTCCCCTGCATTGACTCCAGAGCCATCCCCCGTTCCCCATCAAACACGACCTGAGGCTTGACTCCCTTTAGGCAACTCCAGAGGTTCCCCGAGAACAACGGGCCAAGTCTAGAGGAGTACCAAGTTCAGCAGAGCAACTCGAGGACTGCTCCGTGTACCCCAAATTGCCTCGAGATGAGAGCTGATTCCCTGGCTTAGACTCAAGACGTAGGCCACCTTTCCACAAGCCCCTCAAGAGGAGGCTTCTCTCAGCAATAGGTATGAGGGAGGGGACCCTGAGATTGCTGCCTCAATGGGCATATACACCGAGAAGCCCTGACTCGAAAGGAGGCCGGGTTTCCTTGCAGTGGCTTGAATACAGTCTAGTCTTTCATCTCACAAGGTGAAGGGATGTCTGCACCACCTGTGGAGTCCCTAGAGAAAGCCCTAGGTCCCCGACTCCTTTCGACGGAATGCCTCACATGCCTCTGACACCTCGAGAGGCACGCAGAGCTCACTGCTTCAAAATTTGACGGAGCCTGACTCCTCTTGAACATTGACAGGAATCCCAGTATCCCTGTGGCTACTGGAAAGGGACCCTGGGTCTCCCGACTCACCTCGAGAAGCGTCCCTTTTGCCCTGCCAAGCCTCGAAGAGACTCCTGAGGTGTCCCTCGTAACTCGACAGGAGTCCTGACTTCGTTGAACAAACACGAGGGTTGAAGGGCCATCCCCGCCGTAAGTCGAGAATGTACCCCAGGTCCCCGCCGCAACTCGAGAAAAACCATGAGACTTCCCCCTCCAAGCGAGATGAGGCCCGATTCCCCTGCACTGCATGCAGAGCAATTCCGTGAGCCCCCTGAAACATGTCAGGAGCCTCGACTTGCTTGATGGATGTCGAGACAGTCCGCAAAAACACTGTCACAAGTAGAGAGGGACCCTGAGGTCACACCAGCATCGCGAAGGAGCTCCATGGGCCCCAAATCAACTCGAGATGAGGCCCGCTTCCCCTGCATTGACTCCAGAGCCATCCCCCGTTCCCCATCAAACACGACCTGAGGCTTGACTCCCTTTAGGCAACTCCAGAGGTTCCCCGAGAACAACGGGCCAAGTCTAGAGGAGTACCAAGTTCAGCAGAGCAACTCGAGGACTGCTCCGTGTACCCCAAATTGCCTCGAGATGAGAGCTGATTCCCTGGCTTAGACTCAAGACGTAGGCCACCTTTCCACAAGCCCCTCAAGAGGAGGCTTCTCTCAGCAATAGGTATGAGGGAGGGACCCTGAGATTGCTGCCTCAATGGGCATATACACCGAGAAGCCCTGACTCGAAAGGAGGCCGGGTTTCCTTGCAGTGGCTTGAATACAGTCTAGTCTTTCATCTCACAAGGTGAAGGGATGTCTGCACCACCTGTGGAGTCCCTAGAGAAAGCCCTAGGTCCCCGACTCCTTTCGACGGAATGCCTCACATGCCTCTGACACCTCGAGAGGCACGCAGAGCTCACTGCTTCAAAATTTGACGGAGCCTGACTCCTCTTGAACATTGACAGGAATCCCAGTATCCCTGTGGCTACTGGAAAGGGACCCTGGGTCTCCCGACTCACCTCGAGAAGCGTCCCTTTTGCCCTGCCAAGCCTCGAAGAGACTCCTGAGGTGTCCCTCGTAACTCGACAGGAGTCCTGACTTCGTTGAACAAACACGAGGGTTGAAGGGCCATCCCCGCCGTAAGTCGTCGAGAATGTACCCCAGGTCCCCGCCGCAACTCGAGAAAAAAACCATGAGACTTCCCCCTCCAAGCGAGATGAGGCCCGATTCCCCTGCACTGCATGCAGAGCAATTCCGTGAGCCCCCTGAAACATGTCAGGAGCCTCGACTTGCTTGATGGATGTCGAGACAGTCCGCAAAAACACTGTCACAAGTAGAGAGGGACCCTGAGGTCACACCAGCATCGCGAAGGAGCTCCATGGGCCCCAAATCAACTCGAGATGAGGCCCGCTTCCCCTGCATTGACTCCAGAGCCATCCCCCGTTCCCCATCAAACACGACCTGAGGCTTGACTCCCTTTAGGCAACTCCAGAGGTTCCCCGAGAACAACGGGCCAAGTCTAGAGGAGTACCAAGTTCAGCAGAGCAACTCGAGGACTGCTCCGTGTACCCCAAATTGCCTCGAGATGAGAGCTGATTCCCTGGCTTAGACTCAAGACGTAGGCCACCTTTCCACAAGCCCCTCAAGAGGAGGTTCTCTCAGCAATAGGTATGAGGGAGGGACCCTGAGATTGCTGCCTCAATGGGCATATACACCGAGAAGCCCTGACTCGAAAGGAGGCCGGGTTTCCTTGCAGTGGCTTGAATACAGTCTAGTCTTTCATCTCACAAGGTGAAGGGATGTCTGCACCACCTGTGGAGTCCCTAGAGAAAGCCCTAGGTCCCCGACTCCTTTCGACGGAATGCCTCACATGCCTCTGACACCTCGAGAGGCACGCAGAGCTCACTGCTTCAAAATTTGACGGAGCCTGACTCCTCTTGAACATTGACAGGAATCCCAGTATCCCTGTGGCTACTGGAAAGGGACCCTGGGTCTCCCGACTCACCTCGAGAAGCGTCCCTTTTGCCCTGCCAAGCCTCGAAGAGACTCCTGAGGTGTCCCTCGTAACTCGACAGGAGTCCTGACTTCGTTGAACAAACACGAGGGTTGAAGGGCCATCCCCGCCGTAAGTCGAGAATGTACCCCAGGTCCCCCCGCAACTCGAGAAAAACCATGAGACTTCCCCCTCCAAGCGAGATGAGGCCCGATTCCCCTGCACTGCATGCAGAGCAATTCCGTGAGCCCCCTGAAACATGTCAGGAGCCTCGACTTGCTTGATGGATGTCGAGACAGTCCGCAAAAACACTGTCACAAGTAGAGAGGGACCCTGAGGTCACACCAGCATCGCGAAGGAGCTCCATGGGCCCCAAATCAACTCGAGATGAGGCCCGCTTCCCCTGCATTGACTCCAGAGCCATCCCCCGTTCCCCATCAAACACGACCTGAGGCTTGACTCCCTTTAGGCAACTCCAGAGGTTCCCCGAGAACAACGGGCCAAGTCTAGAGGAGTACCAAGTTCAGCAGAGCAACTCGAGGACTGCTCCGTGTACCCCAAATTGCCTCGAGATGAGAGCTGATTCCCTGGCTTAGACTCAAGACGTAGGCCACCTTTCCACAAGCCCCTCAAGAGGAGGCTTCTCTCAGCAATAGGTATGAGGGAGGGACCCTGAGATTGCTGCCTCAATGGGCATATACACCGAGAAGCCCTGACTCGAAAGGAGGCCGGGTTTCCTTGCAGTGGCTTGAATACAGTCTAGTCTTTCATCTCACAAGGTGAAGGGATGTCTGCACCACCTGTGGAGTCCCTAGAGAAAGCCCTAGGTCCCCGACTCCTTTCGACGGAATGCCTCACATGCCTCTGACACCTCGAGAGGCACGCAGAGCTCACTGCTTCAAAATTTGACGGAGCCTGACTCCTCTTGAACATTGACAGGAATCCCAGTATCCCTGTGGCTACTGGAAAGGGACCCTGGGTCTCCCGACTCACCTCGAGAAGCGTCCCTTTTGCCCTGCCAAGCCTCGAAGAGACTCCTGAGGTGTCCCTCGTAACTCGACAGGAGTCCTGACTTCGTTGAACAAACACGAGGGTTGAAGGGCCATCCCCGCCGTAAGTCGAGAATGTACCCCAGGTCCCCGCCGCAACTCGAGAGAAAAAATGAGACTTCCCCCTCCAAGCGAGATGAGGCCCGATTCCCCTGCACTGCATGCAGAGCAATTCCGTGAGCCCCCTGAAACATGTCAGGAGCCTCGACTTGCTTGATGGATGTCGAGACAGTCCGCAAAAACACTGTCACAAGTAGAGAGGGACCCTGAGGTCACACCAGCATCGCGAAGGAGCTCCATGGGCCCCAAATCAACTCGAGATGAGGCCCGCTTCCCCTGCATTGACTCCAGAGCCATCCCCCGTTCCCCATCAAACACGACCTGAGGCTTGACTCCCTTTAGGCAACTCCAGAGGTTCCCCGAGAACAACGGGCCAAGTCTAGAGGAGTACCAAGTTCAGCAGAGCAACTCGAGGACTGCTCCGTGTACCCCAAATTGCCTCGAGATGAGAGCTGATTCCCTGGCTTAGACTCAAGACGTAGGCCACCTTTCCACAAGCCCCTCAAGAGGAGGCTTCTCTCAGCAATAGGTATGAGGGAGGGACCCTGAATTGCTGCCTCAATGGGCATATACACCGAGAAGCCCTGACTCGAAAGGAGGCCGGGTTTCCTTGCAGTGGCTTGAATACAGTCTAGTCTTTCATCTCACAAGGTGAAGGGATGTCTGCACCACCTGTGGAGTCCCTAGAGAAAGCCCTAGGTCCCCGACTCCTTTCGACGGAATGCCTCACATGCCTCTGACACCTCGAGAGGCACGCAGAGCTCACTGCTTCAAAATTTGACGGAGCCTGACTCCTCTTGAACATTGACAGGAATCCCAGTATCCCTGTGGCTACTGGAAAGGGACCCTGGGTCTCCCGACTCACCTCGAGAAGCGTTCCTTTTGCCCTGCCAAGCCTCGAAGAGACTCCTGAGGTGTCCCTCGTAACTCGACAGGAGTCCTGACTTCGTTGAACAAACACGAGGGTTGAAGGGCCATCCCCGCCGTAAGTCGAGAATGTACCCCAGGTCCCCGCCGCAACTCGAGAAAAAAAACCATGAGACTTCCCCCCTCCAAGCGAGATGAGGCCCGATTCCCCTGCACTGCATGCAGAGCAATTCCGTGAGCCCCCTGAAACATGTCAGGAGCCTCGACTTGCTTGATGGATGTCGAGACAGTCCGCAAAAACACTGTCACAAGTAGAGAGGGACCCTGAGGTCACACCAGCATCGCGAAGGAGCTCCATGGGCCCCAAATCAACTCGAGATGAGGCCCGCTTCCCCTGCATTGACTCCAGAGCCATCCCCCGTTCCCCATCAAACACGACCTGAGGCTTGACTCCCTTTAGGCAACTCCAGAGGTTCCCCGAGAACAACGGGCCAAGTCTAGAGGAGTACCAAGTTCAGCAGAGCAACTCGAGGACTGCTCCGTGTACCCCCCAAATTGCCTCGAGATGAGAGCTGATTCCCTGGCTTAGACTCAAGACGTAGGCCACCTTTCCACAAGCCCCTCAAGAGGAGGCTTCTCTCAGCAATAGGTATGAGGGAGGGACCCTGAGATTGCTGCTCTCAATGGGCATATACACCGAGAAGCCCTGACTCGAAAGGAGGCCGGCTTTCCTTGCAGTGGCTTGAATACAGTCTAGTCTTTCATCTCACAAGGTGAAGGGATGTCTGCACCACCTGTGGAGTCCCTAGAGAAAGCCCTAGGTCCCCGACTCCTTTCGACGGAATGCCTCACATGCCTCTGACACCTCGAGAGGCACGCAGAGCTCACTGCTTCAAAATTTGACGGAGCCTGACTCCTCTTGAACATTGACAGGAATCCCAGTATCCCTGTGGCTACTGGAAAGGGACCCTGGGTCTCCCGACTCACCTCGAGAAGCGTCCCTTTTGCCCTGCCAAGCCTCGAAGAGACTCCTGAGGTGTCCCTCGTAACTCGACAGGAGTCCTGACTTCGTTGAACAAACACGAGGGTTGAAGGGCCATCCCCGCCGTAAGTCGAGAATGTACCCCAGGTCCCCGCCGCAACTCGAGAAAAAAAAACCATGAGACTTCCCCCCCCCAAGCGAGATGAGGCCCGATTCCCCTGCACTGCATGCAGAGCAATTCCGTGAGCCCCCTGAAACATGTCAGGAGCCTCGACTTGCTTGATGGATGTCGAGACAGTCCGCAAAAACACTGTCACAAGTAGAGAGGGACCCTGAGGTCACACCAGCATCGCGAAGGAGCTCCATGGGCCCCAAATCAACTCGAGATGAGGCCCGCTTCCCCTGCATTGACTCCAGAGCCATCCCCCGTTCCCCATCAAACACGACCTGAGGCTTGACTCCCTTTAGGCAACTCCAGAGGTTCCCCGAGAACAACGGGCCAAGTCTAGAGGAGTACCAAGTTCAGCAGAGCAACTCGAGGACTGCTCCGTGTACCCCAAATTGCCTCGAGATGAGAGCTGATTCCCTGGCTTAGACTTAGACTCAAGACGTAGGCCACCTTTCCACAAGCCCCTCAAGAGGAGGCTTCTCTCAGCAATAGGTATGAGGGAGGGAGGGAGAGATTGCTGATTGCAATGGGCATATATACACCGAGAAGCCCTGACTCGAAAGGAGGCCGGGTTTCCTTGCAGTGGCTTGAATACAGTCTAGTCTTTCATCTCACAAGGTGAAGGGATGTCTGCACCACCTGTGGAGTCCCTAGAGAAAGCCCTAGGTCCCCGACTCCTTTCGACGGAATGCCTCACATGCCTCTGACACCTCGAGAGGCACGCAGAGCTCACTGCTTCAAAATTTGACGGAGCCTGACTCCTCTTGAACATTGACAGGAATCCCAGTATCCCTGTGGCTACTGGAAAGGGACCCTGGGTCTCCCGACTCACCTCGAGAAGCGTCCCTTTTGCCCTGCCAAGCCTCGAAGAGACTCCTGAGGTGTCCCTCGTAACTCGACAGGAGTCCTGACTTCGTTGAACAAACACGAGGGTTGAAGGGCCATCCCCGCCGTAAGTCGAGAATGTACCCCAGGTCCCCGCCGCAACTCGAGAAAAACCATGAGACTTCCCCCTCCAAGCGAGATGAGGCCCGATTCCCCTGCACTGCATGCAGAGCAATTCCGTGAGCCCCCTGAAACATGTCAGGAGCCTCGACTTGCTTGATGGATGTCGAGACAGTCCGCAAAAACACTGTCACAAGTAGAGAGGGACCCTGAGGTCACACCAGCATCGCGAAGGAGCTCCATGGGCCCCAAATCAACTCGAGATGAGGCCCGCTTCCCCTGCATTGACTCCAGAGCCATCCCCCCGTTCCCCATCAAACACGACCTGAGGCTTGACTCCCTTTAGGCAACTCCAGAGGTTCCCCGAGAACAACGGGCCAAGTCTAGAGGAGTACCAAGTTCAGCAGAGCAACTCGAGGACTGCTCCGTGTACCCCAAATTGCCTCGAGATGAGAGCTGATTCCCTGGCTTAGACTCAAGACGTAGGCCACCTTTCCACAAGCCCCTCAAGAGGAGGCTTCTCTCAGCAATAGGTATGAGGGAGGGACCCTGAGATTGCTGCCTCAATGGGGGATATATTGCTGCCTCAATGGGCATATACACCGAGAAGCCCTGACGAAAGGAGGCCGGGTTTCCTTGCAGTGGCTTGAATACAGTCTAGTCTTTCATCTCACAAGGTGAAGGGATGTCTGCACCACCTGTGGAGTCCCTAGAGAAAGCCCTAGGTCCCCGACTCCTTTCGACGGAATGCCTCACATGCCTCTGACACCTCGAGAGGCACGCAGAGCTCACTGCTTCAAAATTTGACGGAGCCTGACTCCTCTTGAACATTGACAGGAATCCCAGTATCCCTGTGGCTACTGGAAAGGGACCCTGGGTCTCCCGACTCACCTCGAGAAGCGTCCCTTTTGCCCTGCCAAGCCTCGAAGAGACTCCTGAGGTGTCCCTCGTAACTCGACAGGAGTCCTGACTTCGTTGAACAAACACGAGGGTTGAAGGGCCATCCCCGCCGTAAGTCGAGAATGTACCCCAGGTCCCCGCCGCAACTCGAGAAAAAAACCATGAGACTTCCCCCTCCAAGCGAGATGAGAGCCCGATTCCCCCACTGCACTGCATGCAGAGCAATTCCGTGAGCCCCCTGAAACATGTCAGGAGCCTCGACTTGCTTGATGGATGTCGAGACAGTCCGCAAAAACACTGTCACAAGTAGAGAGGGACCCTGAGGTCACACCAGCATCGCGAAGGAGCTCCATGGGCCCCAAATCAACTCGAGATGAGGCCCGCTTCCCCTGCATTGACTCCAGAGCCATCCCCCGTTCCCCATCAAACACGACCTGAGGCTTGACTCCCTTTAGGCAACTCCAGAGGTTCCCCGAGAACAACGGGCCAAGTCTAGAGGAGTACCAAGTTCAGCAGAGCAACTCGAGGACTGCTCCGTGTACCCCAAATTGCCTCGAGATGAGAGCTGATTCCCTGGCTTAGACTCAAGACGTAGGCCACCTTTCCACAAGCCCCTCAAGAGGAGGCTTCTCTCAGCAATAGGTATGAGGGAGGGACCCTGAGATTGCTGCCTCAATGGGCATATACACCGAGAAGCCCTGACTCGAAAGGAGGCCGGGTTTCCTTGCAGTGGCTTGAATACAGTCTAGTCTTTCATCTCACAAGGTGAAGGGATGTCTGCACCACCTGTGGAGTCCCTAGAGAAAGCCCTAGGTCCCCGACTCCTTTCGACGGAATGCCTCACATGCCTCTGACACCTCGAGAGGCACGCAGAGCTCACTGCTTCAAAATTTGACGGAGCCTGACTCCTCTTGAACATTGACAGGAATCCCAGTATCCCTGTGGCTACTGGAAAGGGACCCTGGGTCTCCCGACTCACCTCGAGAAGCGTCCCTTTTGCCCTGCCAAGCCTCGAAGAGACTCCTGAGGTGTCCCTCGTAACTCGACAGGAGTCCTGACTTCGTTGAACAAACACGAGGGTTGAAGGGCCATCCCCGCCGTAAGTCGAGAATGTACCCCAGGTCCCCGCCGCAACTCGAGAAAAACCATGAGACTTCCCCCTCCAAGCGAGATGAGGCCCGATTCCCCTGCACTGCATGCAGAGCAATTCCAATTCGCCCCCTGAAACATGTCAGGAGCCTCGACTTGCTTGATGGATGTCGAGACAGTCCGCAAAAAAAACACTGTCACAAGTAGAGAGGGACCCTGAGGTCACACCAGCATCGCGAAGGAGCTCCATGGGCCCCAAATCAACTCGAGATGAGGCCCGCTTCCCCTGCATTGACTCCAGAGCCATCCCCCGTTCCCCATCAAACACGACCTGAGGCTTGACTCCCTTTAGGCAACTCCAGAGGTTCCCCGAGAACAACGGGCCAAGTCTAGAGGAGTACCAAGTTCAGCAGAGCAACTCGAGGACTGCTCCGTGTACCCCAAATTGCCTCGAGATGAGAGCTGATTCCCTGGCTTAGAGACTCAAGACGTAGGCCACCTTTCCACAAGCCCCTCAAGAGGAGGCTTCTCTCAGCAATAGGTAGGTATGAGGGAGGGACCCTGAGATTGCTGCCTCAATGGGCATATACACCCCTGAGAAGCCCTGACTCGAAAGGAGGCCGGGGAGGCCGGTTCCTTGCAGTGGCTTGAATACAGTCTAGTCTTTCATCTCACAAGGTGAAGGGATGTCTGCACCACCTGTGGAGTCCCTAGAGAAAGCCCTAGGTCCCCGACTCCTTTCGACGGAATGCCTCACATGCCTCTGACACCTCGAGAGGCACGCAGAGCTCACTGCTTCAAAATTTGACGGAGCCTGACTCCTCTTGAACATTGACAGGAATCCCAGTATCCCTGTGGCTACTGGAAAGGGACCCTGGGTCTCCCGACTCACCTCGAGAAGCGTCCCTTTTGCCCTGCCAAGCCTCGAAGAGACTCCTGAGGTGTCCCTCGTCACTCGACAGGAGTCCTGACTTCGTTGAACAAACACGAGGGTTGAAGGGCCATCCCCCCGTAAGTCGAGAATGTACCCCAGGTCCCCCCCGCCCAACTCGAGAAAAACCATGAGACTTCCCCCTCCAAGCGAGATGAGGCCCCCCCTCCCCTGCACTGCATGCAGCAGCAAGAGCAATTCGTGAGCCCCCTGAAACATGTCAGGAGCCTCGACTTGCTTGATGGATGTCGAGACAGTCCGCAAAAACACTGTCACAAGTAGAGAGGGACCCTGAGGTCACACCAGCATCGCGAAGGAGCTCCATGGGCCCCAAATCAACTCGAGATGAGGCCCGCTTCCCCTGCATTGACTCCAGAGCCATCCCCCGTTCCCCATCAAACACGACCTGAGGCTTGACTCCCTTTAGGCAACTCCAGAGGTTCCCCGAGAACAACGGGCCAAGTCTAGAGGAGTACCAAGTTCAGCAGAGCAACTCGAGGACTGCTCCGTGTACCCCAAATTGCCTCGAGATGAGAGCTGATTCCCTGGCTTAGACTCAAGACGTAGGCCACCTTTCCACAAGCCCCTCAAGAGGAGGCTTCTCTCAGCAATAGGTATGAGGGAGGGACCCTGAGATTGCTGCCTCAATGGGCATATACACCGAGAAGCCCTGACTCGAAAGGAGGCCGGGTTTCCTTGCAGTGGCTTGAATACAGTCTAGTCTTTCATCTCACAAGGTGAAGGGATGTCTGCACCACCTGTGGAGTCCCTAGAGAAAGCCCTAGGTCCCCGACTCCTTTCGACGGAATGCCTCACATGCCTCTGACACCTCGAGGAGCACGCAGAGCTCACTGCTTCAAAATTTGACGGAGCCTGACTCCTCTTGAACATTGACAGGAATCCCAGTATCCCTGTGGCTACTGGAAAGGGACCCTGGGTCTCCCGACTCACCTCGAGAAGCGTCCCTTTTGCCCTGCCAAGCCTCGAAGAGACTCCTGAGGTGTCCCTCGTAACTCGACAGGAGTCCTGACTTCGTTGAACAAACACAGGGTTGAAGGGCCATCCCCGCCGTAAGTCGAGAATGTACCCCAGGTCCCCGCCGCAACTCGAGAAAAAACCATGAGACTTCCCCCTCCAAAACGAGATGAGGCCCGATTCCCCTGCACTGCATGCAGCAGCAGAATCCGTGAGCCCCTGAAACATGTCAGGAGCCTCGACTTGCTTGATGGATGTCGAGACAGTCCGCAAAAACACTGTCACAAGTAGAGAGGGACCCTGAGGTCACACCAGCATCGCGAAGGAGCTCCATGGGCCCCAAATCAACTCGAGATGAGGCCCGCTTCCCCTGCATTGACTCCAGAGCCATCCCCCGTTCCCCATCAAACACGACCTGAGGCTTGACTCCCTTTAGGCAACTCCAGAGGTTCCCCGAGAACAACGGGCCAAGTCTAGAGGAGTACCAAGTTCAGCAGAGCAACTCGAGGACTGCTCCGTGTACCCCAAATTGCCTCGAGATGAGAGCTGATTCCCTGGCTTAGACTCAAGACGTAGGCCACCTTTCCACAAGCCCCTCAAGAGGAGGCTTCTCTCAGCAATAGGTATGAGGGAGGGACCCTGAGATTGCTGCCTCAATGGGCATATACACCGAGAAGCCCTGACTCGAAAGGAGGCCGGGTTTCCTTGCAGTGGCTTGAATACAGTCTAGTCTTTCATCTCACAAGGTGAAGGGATGTCTGCACCACCTGTGGAGTCCCTAGAGAAGGTCCCCGACTCCTTTCGACGGAATGCCTCACATGCCTCTGACACCTCGACAGGCACGCAGAGCTCACTGCTTCAAAATTTGACGGAGCCTGACTCCTCTTGAACATTGACAGGAATCCCAGTATCCCTGTGGCTACTGGAAAGGGACCCTGGGTCTCCCGACTCACCTCGAGAAGCGTCCCTTTTGCCCTGCCAAGCCTCGAAGAGACTCCTGAGGTGTCCCTCGTAACTCGACAGGAGTCCTGACTTCGTTGAACAAACACGAGGGTTGAAGGGCCATCCCCGCCGTAAGTCGAGAATGTACCCCAGGTCCCCGCCGCAACTCGAGAAAAACCATGAGACTTCCCCCCCCCAGCGAGATGAAAGATGATTCCCCTGAGGCACTGCATGCAGCAGCAATTCCGTGAGCCCCCTGAAACATGTCAGGAGCCTCGACTTGCTTGATGGATGTCGAGACAGTCCGCAAAAACACTGTCACAAGTAGAGAGGGACCCTGAGGTCACACCAGCATCGCGAAGGAGCTCCATGGGCCCCAAATCAACTCGAGATGAGGCCCGCTTCCCCTGCATTGACTCCAGAGCCATCCCCCGTTCCCCATCAAACACGACCTGAGGCTTGACTCCCTTTAGGCAACTCCAGAGGTTCCCCGAGAACAACGGGCCAAGTCTAGAGGAGTACCAAGTTCAGCAGAGCAACTCGAGGACTGCTCCGTGTACCCCAAATTGCCTCGAGATGAGAGCTGATTCCCTGGCTTAGACTCAAGACGTAGGCCACCTTTCCACAAGCCCCTCAAGAGGAGGCTTCTCTCAGCAAAGGTATGAGGGAGGGACCCTGAGATTGCTGCCTGACCTGGGCATGGGCATATACACCGAGATAGCCCTGACTCGAAAGGAGGAAAGGCCGGTTTCCTTGCAGTGTGGCTTGAATACAGTCTAGTCTTTCATCTCACAAGGTGAAGGGATGTCTGCACCACCTGTGGAGTCCCTAGAGAAAGCCCTAGGTCCCCGACTCCTTTCGACGGAATGCCTCACATGCCTCTGACACCTCGAGAGGCACGCAGAGCTCACTGCTTCAAAATTTGACGGAGCCTGACTCCTCTTGAACATTGACAGGAATCCCAGTATCCCTGTGGCTACTGGAAAGGGACCCTGGGTCTCCCGACTCACCTCGAGAAGCGTCCCTTTTGCCCTGCCAAGCCTCGAAGAGACTCCTGAGGTGTCCCTCGTAACTCGACAGGAGTCCTGACTTCGTTGAACAAACACGAGGGTTGAAGGGCCATCCCCGCCGTAAGTCGAGAATGTACCCCAGGTCCCCGCCGCAACTCGAGAAAAAAGGTCCCCGCCGCAACTGAGAAAAACCCCCCTCCAAGCGAGATGAGAGCCCGATTCCCCTGCACTGCATGCAGAGCAGCATTCCGTGAGCCCCCTGAAACATGTCAGGAGCCTCGACTTGCTTGATGGATGTCGAGACAGTCCGCAAAAACACTGTCACAAGTAGAGAGGGACCCTGAGGTCACACCAGCATCGCGAAGGAGCTCCATGGGCCCCAAATCAACTCGAGATGAGGCCCGCTTCCCCTGCATTGACTCCAGAGCCATCCCCCGTTCCCCCCAAACACGACCTGAGGCTTGACTCCCTTTAGGCAACTCCAGAGGTTCCCCGAGAACAACGGGCCAAGTCTAGAGGAGTACCAAGTTCAGCAGAGCAACTCGAGGACTGCTCCGTGTACCCCAAATTGCCTCGAGATGAGAGCTGATTCCCTGGCTTAGACTCAAGACGTAGGCCACCTTTCCACAAGCCCCTCAAGAGGAGGCTTCTCTCAGCAATAGGTATGAGGGAGGGACCCTGAGATTGCTGCCTCAATGGGCATATACACCGAGAAGCCCTGACTCGAAAGGAGGCCGGGGAGGCCGGCTTTCCTTGCAGTGGCTTGAATACAGTCTAGTCTTTCATCTCACAAGGTGAAGGGATGTCTGCACCACCTGTGGAGTCCCTAGAGAAAGCCCTAGGTCCCCGACTCCTTTCGACGGAATGCCTCACATGCCTCTGACACCTCGAGAGGCACGCAGAGCTCACTGCTTCAAAATTTGACGGAGCCTGACTCCTCTTGAACATTGACAGGAATCCCAGTATCCCTGTGGCTACTGGAAAGGGACCCTGGGTCTCCCGACTCACCTCGAGAAGCGTCCCTTTTGCCCTGCCAAGCCTCGAAGAGACTCCTGAGGTGTCCCTCGTAACTCGACAGGAGTCCTGACTTCGTTGAACAAACACGAGGGTTGAAGGGCCATCCCCGCCGTAAGTCGAGAATGTACCCCAGGTCCCCGCCGCAACTCGAGAAAAAAAAACCATGAGACTTCCCCCTCCAAGCGAGATGAGGCCCGATTCCCCTGCACTGCATGCAGCAGCAATTCCGTTCCGTGAGCCCCCTGAAACATGTCAGGAGCCTCGACTTGCTTGATGGATGTCGAGACAGTCCGCAAAAACACTG
This sequence comes from Odocoileus hemionus, assembly GCA_020976825.1. Lineage (NCBI taxonomy): Eukaryota > Metazoa > Chordata > Mammalia > Artiodactyla > Cervidae > Odocoileus > Odocoileus hemionus. The sequence continues at coordinate 49,891 of JAJLRB010001592.1, read as the reverse complement.
TCACAAGTAGAGAGGGACCCTGAGGTCACACCAGCATCGCGAAGGAGCTCCATGGGCCCCAAATCAACTCGAGATGAGGCCCGCTTCCCCTGCATTGACTCCAGAGCCATCCCCCGTTCCCCATCAAACACGACCTGAGGCTTGACTCCCTTTAGGCAACTCCAGAGGTTCCCCGAGAACAACGGGCAACGGGCCAAGTCTAGAGGAGTACCAAGTTCAGCAGAGCAACTCGAGGACTGCTCCGTGTACCCCAAATTGCCTCGAGATGAGAGCTGATTCCCTGGCTTAGACTCAAGACGTAGGCCACCTTTCCACAAGCCCCTCAAGAGGAGGCTTCTCTCAGCAATAGGTATGAGGGAGGGACCCTGAGATTGGCTGCTTGCTGCAATGGGGCATATACACCGAGAAGCCCTGACTCGAAAGGAGGCCGGCTTTCCTTGCAGTGGCTTGAATACAGTCTAGTCTTTCATCTCACAAGCTGAAGGGATGTCTGCACCACCTGTGGAGTCCCTAGAGAAAGCCCTAGGTCCCCGACTCCTTTCGACGGAATGCCTCACATGCCTCTGACACCTCGAGAGGCACGCAGAGCTCACTGCTTCAAAATTTGACGGAGCCTGACTCCTCTTGAACATTGACAGGAATCCCAGTATCCCTGTGGCTACTGGAAAGGGACCCTGGGTCTCCCGACTCACCTCGAGAAGCGTCCCTTTTGCCCTGCCAAGCCTCGAAGAGACTCCTGAGGTGTCCCTCGTAACTCGACAGGAGTCCTGACTTCGTTGAACCAACACGAGGGTTGAAGGGCCATCCCCGCCGTAAGTCGAGAATGTACCCCAGGTCCCCGCCGCAACTCGAGAAAAACCAACTGAGACTTCCCCCTCCAAGCGAGATGAGGCCCGATTCCCCTGCACTGCATGCAGAGCAATTCCGTGAGCCCCCTGAAACCCCTGTCAGGAGCCTCGACTTGCTTGATGGATGTCGAGACAGTCCGCAAAAAAACACTGTCACAAGTAGAGAGGGACCCTGAGGTCACACCAGCATCGCGAAGGAGCTCCATGGGCCCCAAATCAACTCGAGATGAGGCCCGCTTCCCCTGCATTGACTCCAGAGCCATCCCCCGTTCCCCATCAAACACGACCTGAGGCTTGACTCCCTTTAGGCAACTCCAGAGGTTCCCCGAGAACAAACGGGCCAAGTCTAGAGGAGTACCAAGTTCAGCAGAGCAACTCGAGGACTGCTCCGTGTACCCCAAATTGCCTCGAGATGAGAGCTGATTCCCTGGCTTAGACTCAAGACGTAGGCCACCTTTCCACAAGCCCCTCAAGAGGAGGCTTCTCTCAGCAATAGGTATGAGGGAGGGACCCTGAGATTGCTGCCTCAATGGGCATATACACCGAGAAGCCCTGACTCGAAAGGAGGCCGGGAGAAGGCTTGCAGTGGCTTGAATACAGTCTAGTCTAGTCTTTCATCTCACAAGGTGAAGGGATGTCTGCACCACCTGTGGAGTCCCTAGAGAAAGCCCTAGGTCCCCGACTCCTTTCGACGGAATGCCTCACATGCCTCTGACACCTCGAGAGGCACGCAGAGCTCACTGCTTCAAAATTTGACGGAGCCTGACTCCTCTTGAACATTGACAGGAATCCCAGTATCCCTGTGGCTACTGGAAAGGGACCCTGGGTCTCCCGACTCACCTCGAGAAGCGTCCCTTTTGCCCTGCCAAGCCTCGAAGAGACTCCTGAGGTGTCCCTCGTAACTCGACAGGAGTCCTGACTTCGTTGAACCAACACGAGGGTTGAAGGGCCATCCCCGCCGTAAGTCGAGAATGTACCCCAGGTCCCCGCCGCAACTCGAGAAAAACCATGAGACTTCCCCCTCCAAGCGAGATGAGGCCCGATTCCCCTGCACTGCATGCAGAGCAATTCCGTGAGCCCCCTGAAACATGTCAGGAGCCTCGACTTCCTTGATGGATGTCGAGACAGTCCGCAAAAACACTGTCACAAGTAGAGAGGGACCCTGAGGTCACACCAGCATCGCGAAGGAGCTCCATGGGCCCCAAATCAACTCGAGATGAGGCCCGCTTCCCCTGCATTGACTCCAGAGCCATCCCCCGTTCCCCATCAAACACGACCTGAGGCTTGACTCCCTTTAGGCAACTCCAGAGGTTCCCCCCGAGAACAACGGGCCAAGTCTAGAGGAGTACCAAGTTCAGCAGAGCAACTCGAGGACTGCTCTCGTGTACCCCAAATTGCCTCGAGATGAGAGCTGATTCCCTGGCTTAGACTCAAGACGTAGGCCACCTTTCCACCACAAGCCCCTCAAGAGGAGGCTTCTCTCAGCAATAGGTATGAGGGAGGGACCCTGAGATTGCTGCCTCAATGGGCATATACACCGAGGGCATATACACCGAGAAGCCCTGACTGACTCGAAAGGAGGCCGGCTTTCCTTGCAGTGGCTTGAATACAGTCTAGTCTTTCATCTCACAAGGTGAAGGGATGTCTGCACCACCTGTGGAGTCCCTAGAGAAAGCCCTAGGTCCCCGACTCCTTTCGACGGAATGCCTCACATGCCTCTGACACCTCGAGAGGCACGCAGAGCTCACTGCTTCAAAATTTGACGGAGCCTGACTCCTCTTGAACATTGACAGGAATCCCAGTATCCCTGTGGCTACTGGAAAGGGACCCTGGGTCTCCCGACTCACCTCGACAAGCGTTCCTTTTGCCCTGCCAAGCCTCGAAGAGACTCCTGAGGTGTCCCTCGTAACTCGACAGGAGTCCTGACTTCGTTGAACAACAACGAGGGTTGAAGGGCCATCCCCGCCGTAAGTCGAGAATGTACCCCGCCGTAAGTCGAGAATGTACCCCGCCGCCCCTCGAGAAAAAAAATGAGACTTCCCCCTCCAAGCGAAGCGAGATGAGGCCCGATTCCCCTGCACTGCATGCAGAGCAATTCCGTGAGCCCCCTGAAACATGTCAGGAGCCTCGACTTGCTTGATGGATGTCGAGACAGTCCGCAAAAACACTGTCACAAGTAGAGAGGGACCCTGAGGTCACACCAGCATCGCGAAGGAGCTCCATGGGCCCCAAATCAACTCGAGATGAGGCCCGCTTCCCCTGCATTGACTCCAGAGCCATCCCCCGTTCCCCATCAAACACGACCTGAGGCTTGACTCCCTTTAGGCAACTCCAGAGGTTCCCCGAGAACAACGGGCCAAGTCTAGAGGAGTAGAGGAGTACAAGTTCAGCAGAGCAACTCGAGGACTGCTCCGTGTACCCCAAATTGCCTCGAGATGAGAGCTGATTCCCTGGCTTAGACTCAAGACGTAGGCCACCTTTCCACAAGCCCCTCAAGAGGAGGCTTCTCTCAGCAATAGGTATGAGGGAGGGACCCTGAGATATCTGCCTCAATGGGCATATACACCGAGAAGCCCTGACTCGAAAGGAGGCCGGGTTCCTTGCAGTGGCTTGAATACAGTCTAGTCTTTCATCTCACAAGGTGAAGGGATGTCTGCACCACCTGTGGAGTCCCTAGAGAAAGCCCTAGGTCCCCGACTCCTTTCGACGGAATGCCTCACATGCCTCTGACACCTCGAGAGGCACGCAGAGCTCACTGCTTCAAAATTTGACGGAGCCTGACTCCTCTTGAACATTGACAGGAATCCCAGTATCCCTGTGGCTACTGGAAAGGGACCCTGGGTCTCCCGACTCACCTCGAGAAGCGTCCTTTTGCCCTGCCAAGCCTCGAAGAGACTCCTGAGGTGTCCCTCGTAACTCGACAGGAGTCCTGACTTCGACTTCGTTGAACAACACGAGGGTTGAAGGGCCATCCCCGCCGTAAGTCGAGAATGTACCCCAGGTCCCCGCCGCAACTCGAGAAAAACCATGAGACTTCCCCCTCCAAGCGAGATGAGGCCCGATTCCCCTGCACTGCATGCAGAGCAATTCCGTGAGCCCCCTGAAACATGTCAGGAGCCTCGACTTGCTTGATGTCGAGACGAGACAGTCCGCAAAAACACTGTCACAAGTAGAGAGGGACCCTGAGGTCACACCAGCATCGCGAAGGAGCTCCATGGGCCCCAAATCAACTCGAGATGAGGCCCGCTTCCCCTGCATTGACTCCAGAGCCATCCCCCGTTCCCCATCAAACACGACCTGAGGCTTGACTCCCTTTAGGCAACTCCAGAGGTTCCCCCGAGAACAACGGGCCAAGTCTAGAGGAGTACCAAGTTCAGCAGAGCAACTCGAGGACTGCTCCGTGTACCCCAAATTGCCTCGAGATGAGAGCTGATTCCCTGGCTTAGACTCAAGACGTAGGCCACCTTTCCACAAGCCCCTCAAGAGGAGGCTTCTCTCAGCAATAGGTATGGGAGGGACCCCTGAGATTGCTGCCTCAATGGGCACACCGAGAAGCCCTGACTCGAAAGGAGGCCGGGTTTCCTTGCAGTGGCTTGAATACAGTCTAGTCTTTCATCTCACAAGGTGAAGGGATGTCTGCACCACCTGTGGAGTCCCTAGAGAAAGCCCTAGGTCCCCGACTCCTTTCGACGGAATGCCTCACATGCCTCTGACACCTCGAGAGACGCAGAGCTCACTGCTGCAAAAAATTTGGAGCCTGACTCCTCTTGAACATTCCCAGTAATCCCTGTGGCTACTGGAAAGGGACCCTGGGTCTCCCGACTCACCTCGAGAAGCGTCCCTTTTGCCCCTGCCAAGCCTCGAAGAGACTCCTGAGGTGTCCCTCGTAACTCGACAGGAGTCCTGACTTCGTTGAACAAACACGAGGGTTGAAGGGCCATCCCCGCCGTAAGTCGAGAATGTACCCCAGGTCCCCGCCCTCGAGAAAAAAACCATGAGACTTCCCCCTCCAAGCGAGATGAGGCCCGATTCCCCTGCACTGCATGCAGAGCAATTCCGTGAGCCCCCTGAAACATGTCAGGAGCCTCGACTTGCTTGATGGATGTCGAGACAGTCCGCAAAAACACTGTCACAAGTAGAGAGGGACCCTGAGGTCACACCAGCATCGCGAAGGAGCTCCATGGGCCCCAAATCAACTCGAGATGAGGCCCGCTTCCCCTGCATTGACTCCAGAGCCATCCCCCGTTCCCCATCAAACACGACCTGAGGCTTGACTCCCTTTAGGCAACTCCAGAGGTTCCCCGAGAACAACGGGCCAAGTCTAGAGGAGTACCAAGTTCAGCAGAGCAACTCGAGGACTGCTCCGTGTACCCCAAATTGCCTCGAGATGAGAGCTGATTCCCTGGCTTAGACTCAAGACGTAGGCCACCTTTCCACAAGCCCCTCAAGAGGAGGGCTTCTCTCAGCAATAGGTATGAGGGAGGGACCCTGAGATTGCTGCCTCAATGGGCATATACACCGAGAAGCCCTGACTCGAAAAGGCCCGGCTTTCCTTGCAGTGGCTTGAATACAGTCTAGTCTTTCATCTCACAAGGTGAAGGGATGTCTGCACCACCTGTGGAGTCCCTAGAGAAAGCCCTAGGTCCCCGACTCCTTTCGACGGAATGCCTCACATGCCTCTGACACCTCGAGAGGCACGCAGAGCTCACTGCTTCAAAATTTGACGGAGCCTGACTCCTCTTGAACATTGACAGGAATCCCAGTATCCCTGTGGCTACTGGAAAGGGACCCTGGGTCTCCCGACTCACCTCGAGAAGCGTCCCTTTTGCCCTGCCAAGCCTCGAAGAGACTCCTGAGGTGTCCCTCGTAACTCGACAGGAGTCCTGACTTCGTTGAACAAACACGAGGGTTGAAGGGCCATCCCCGCCGTAAGTCGAGAATGTACCCCAGGTCCCCGCCGCAACTCGAGAAAAAAACCATGAGACTTCCCCCTCCAAGCGAGATGAGGCCCGATTCCCCTGCACTGCATGCAGAGCAATTCCGTGAGCCCCCTGAAACATGTCAGGAGCCTCGACTTGCTTGATGGTGTCGAGACAGTCCGCAAAAACACTGTCACAAGTAGAGAGGGACCCTGAGGTCACACCAGCATCGCGAAGGAGCTCCATGGGCCCCAAATCAACTCGAGATGAGGCCCGCTTCCCCTGCATTGACTCCAGAGAGCATCCCCCGTTCCCCATCACACGACCTGAGGCTTGACTCCCTTTAGGCAACTCCTCCAGAGGTTCCCCGAGAACAACGGGCCAAGTCTAGAGGAGTACCAAGTTCAGCAGAGCAACTCGAGGACTGCTGCTCCGTGTACCCCAAATTGCCTCGAGATGAGAGCTGATTCCCTGGCTTAGACTCAAGACGTAGGCCACCTTTCCACAAGCCCCTCAAGAGGAGGCTTCTCTCAGCAATAGGTATGAGGGAGGGACCCTGAGATTGCTGCCTCAATGGGCATATACACCGAGAAGCCCTGACTCGAAAGGAGGCCGGCTTTCCTTGCAGTGGCTTGAATACAGTCTAGTCTTTCATCTCACAAGGTGAAGGGATGTCTGCACCACCTGTGGAGTCCCTAGAGAAAGCCCTAGGTCCGACGGAATGCCTCACATGCCTCTGACACCTCGAGAGGCACGCAGAGCTCACTGCTTCAAAATTTGACGGAGCCTGACTCCTCTTGAACATTGACAGGAATCCCAGTATCCCTGTGGCTACTGGAAAGGGACCCTGGGTCTCCCGACTCACCTCGAGAAGCGTTCCTTTTGCCCTGCCAAGCCTCGAAGAGACTCCTGAGGTGTCCCTCGTAACTCGACAGGAGTCCTGACTTCGTTGAACAAACACGAGGGTTGAAGGGCCATCCCCGCCGTAAGTCGAGAATGTACCCCAGGTCCCCGCCGCAACTCGAGAAAAACCATGAGACTTCCCCCTCCAAGCGAGATGAGGCCCGATTCCCCTGCACTGCATGCAGAGCAATTCCGTGAGCCCCCTGAAACATGTCAGGAGCCTCGACTTGCTTGATGGATGTCGAGACAGTCCGCAAAAACACTGTCACAAGTAGAGAGGGACCCTGAGGTCACACCAGCATCGCGAAGGAGCTCCATGGGCCCCAAATCAACTCGAGATGAGGCCTTTCCCCTGCATTGACTCCAGAGCCATCCCCCGTTCCCCATCAAACACGACCTGAGGCTTGACTCCCTTTAGGCAACTCCAGAGGTTCCCCGAGAACAACGGGCCAAGTCTAGAGGAGTACCAAGTTCAGCAGAGCAACTCGAGGACTGCTCCGTGTACCCCAAATTGCCTCGAGATGAGAGCTGATTCCCTGGCTTAGACTCAAGACGTAGGCCACCTTTCCACAAGCCCCTCAAGAGGAGGCTTCTCTCAGCAATAGGTATGAGGGAGGGACCCTGAGATTGCTGCCTCAATGGGCATATACACCGAGAAGCCCTGACTCGAAAGGAGGCCGGGTTTCCTTGCAGTGGCTTGAATACAGTCTAGTCTTTCATCTCACAAGTGAAGGGATGTCTGCACCACCTGTGGAGTCCCTAGAGAAAGCCCTAGGTCCCCGACTCCTTTCGACGGAATGCCTCACATGCCTCTGACACCTCGAGAGGCACGCAGAGCTCACTGCTTCAAAATTTGACGGAGCCTGACTCCTCTTGAACATTGACAGGAATCCCAGTATCCCTGTGGCTACTGGAAAGGGACCCTGGGTCTCCCGACTCACCTCGAGAAGCGTTCCTTTTGCCCTGCCAAGCCTCGAAGAGACTCCTGAGGTGTCCCTCGTAACTCGACAGGAGTCCTGACTTCGTTGAACAACACGAGGGTTGAAGGGCCATCCCCGCCGTAAGTCGAGAATGTACCCCAGGTCCCCGCCGCAACTCGAGAAAAACCATGAGACTTCCCCCTCCAAGCGAGATGAGGCCCGATTCCCCTGCACTGCATGCAGAGCAATTCCGTGAGCCCCCTGAAACATGTCAGGAGCCTCGACTTGCTTGATGGATGTCGAGACAGTCCGCAAAAACACTGTCACAAGTAGAGAGGGACCCTGAGGTCACACCAGCATCGCGAAGGAGCTCCATGGGCCCCAAATCAACTCGAGATGAGGCCCGCTTCCCCTGCATTGACTCCAGAGCCATCCCCCGTTCCCCCATCAAACACGACCTGAGGCTTGACTCCCTTTAGGCAACTCCAGAGGTTCCCCGAGAACAACGGGCCAAGTCTAGAGGAGTACCAAGTTCAGCAGAGCAACTCGAGGACTGCTCCGTGTACCCCAAATTGCCTCGAGATGAGAGCTGATTCCCTGGCTTAGACTCAAGACGTAGGCCACCTTTCCACAAGCCCCTCAAGAGGAGGCTTCTCTCAGCAATAGGTATGAGGGAGGGACCCTGAGATTGCTGCCTCAATGGGCATATACACCGAGAAGCCCTGACTCGAAAGGAGGCCGGCTTTCCTTGCAGTGGCTTGAATACAGTCTAGTCTTTCATCTCACAAGCTGAAGGGATGTCTGCACCACCTGTGGAGTCCCTAGAGAAAGCCCTAGGTCCCCGACTCCTTTCGACGGAATGCCTCACATGCCTCTGACACCTCGAGAGGCACGCAGAGCTCACTGCTTCAAAATTTGACGGAGCCTGACTCCTCTTGAACATTGACAGGAATCCCAGTATCCCTGTGGCTACTGGAAAGGGACCCTGGGTCTCCCGACTCACCTCGAGAAGCGTTCCTTTTGCCCTGCCAAGCCTCGAAGAGACTCCTGAGGTGTCCCTCGTAACTCGACAGGAGTCCTGACTTCGTTGAACAAACACGAGGGTTGAAGGGCCATCCCCGCCGTAAGTCGAGAATGTACCCCAGGTCCCCGCCGCAACTCGAGAAAAACCATGAGACTTCCCCCTCCCACTGAGATGAGGCCCGATTCCCCTGCACTGCATGCAGAGCAATTCCGTGAGCCCCCTGAAACATGTCAGGAGCCTCGACTTGCTTGATGGATGTCGAGACAGTCCGCAAAAACACTGTCACAAGTAGAGAGGGACCCTGAGGTCACACCAGCATCGCGAAGGAGCTCCATGGGCCCCAAATCAACTCGAGATGAGGCCCGCTTCCCCTGCATTGACTCCAGAGCCATCCCCCGTTCCCCATCAAACACGACCTGAGGCTTGACTCCCTTTAGGCAACTCCAGAGGTTCCCCGAGAACAACGGGCCAAGTCTAGAGGAGTACCAAGTTCAGCAGAGCAACTCGAGGACTGCTCCGTGTACCCCAAATTGCCTCGAGATGAGAGCTGATTCCCTGGCTTAGACTCAAGACGTAGGCCACCTTTCCACAAGCCCCTCAAGAGGAGGCTTCTCTCAGCAATAGGTATGAGGGAGGGACCCTGAGATTGCTGCCTCAATGGGCATATACACCGAGAAGCCCTGACTCGAAAGGAGGCCGGGTTTCCTTGCAGTGGCTTGAATACAGTCTAGTCTTTCATCTCACAAGCTGAAGGGATGTCTGCACCACCTGTGGAGTCCCTAGAGAAAGCCCTAGGTCCCCGACTCCTTTCGACGGAATGCCTCACATGCCTCTGACACCTCGAGAGGCACGCAGAGCTCACTGCTTCAAAATTTGACGGAGCCTGACTCCTCTTGAACATTGACAGGAATCCCAGTATCCCTGTGGCTACTGGAAAGGGACCCTGGGTCTCCCGACTCACCTCGAGAAGCGTTCCTTTTGCCCTGCCAAGCCTCGAAGAGACTCCTGAGGTGTCCCTCGTAACTCGACAGGAGTCCTGACTTCGTTGAACCAAACACGAGGGTTGAAGGGCCATCCCCGCCGTAAGTAAGTCGAGAATGTACCCCAGGTCCCCCGCCGCTCGAGAAAAACCATGAGACTTCCCCCTCCAAGCGAGATGAGGCCCGATTCCCCTGCACTGCATGCATGCAGCAATTCCGTGAGCCCCCTGAAACATGTCAGGAGCCTCGACTTGCTTGATGGATGTCGAGACAGTCCGCAAAAACACTGTCACAAGTAGAGAGGGACCCTGAGGTCACACCAGCATCGCGAAGGAGCTCCATGGGCCCCAAATCAACTCGAGATGAGGCCCGCTTCCCCTGCATTGACTCCAGAGCCATCCCCCGTTCCCCATCAAACACCTGAGGCTTGACTCCCTTTAGGCAACTCCAGAGGTTCCCCGAGAACAACGGGCCAAGTCTAGAGGAGTACCAAGTTCAGCAGAGCAACTCGAGGACTGCTCCGTGTACCCCAAATTGCCTCGAGATGAGAGCTGATTCCCTGGCTTAGACTCAAGACGTAGGCCACCTTTCCACAAGCCCCTCAAGAGGAGGCTTCTCTCAGCAATAGGTATGAGGGAGGGACCCTGAGATTGCTGCCTCAATGGGCATATACACCGAGAAGCCCTGACTCGAAAGGAGGCCGGCTTTCCTTGCAGTGGCTTGAATACAGTCTAGTCTTTCATCTCACAAGCTGAAGGGATGTCTGCACCACCTGTGGAGTCCCTAGAGAAAGCCCTAGGTCCCCGACTCCTTTCGACGGAATGCCTCACATGCCTCTGACACCTCGAGAGGCACGCAGAGCTCACACTGCTTCAAAATTTGACGGAGCCTGACTCCTCTTGAACATTGACAGGAATCCCAGTATCCCTGTGGCTACTGGAAAGGGACCCTGGGTCTCCCGACTCACCTCGAGAAGCGTTCCTTTTGCCCTGCCAAGCCTCGAAGAGACTCCTGAGGTGTCCCTCGTAACTCGACAGGAGTCCTGACTTCGTTGAACCAAACACGAGGGTTGAAGGGCCATCCCCGCCGTAAGTCGAGAATGTACCCCAGGTCCCCGCCGCAACTCGAGAAAAACCATGAGACTTCCCCCTCCAAGCGAGATGAGGCCCGATTCCCCTGCACTGCATGCAGAGCAATTCCGTGAGCCCCCTGAAACATGTCAGGAGCCTCGACTTGCTTGATGGATGTCGAGACAGTCCGCAAAAACACTGTCACAAGTAGAGAGGGACCCTGAGGTCACACCAGCATCGCGAAGGAGCTCCATGGGCCCCAAATCAACTCGAGATGAGGCCCGCTTCCCCCCCTGCATTGACTCCAGAGCCATCCCCCGTTCCCCATCAAACACGACCTGAGGCTTGACTCCCTTTAGGCAACTCCAGAGGTTCCCCGAGAACAACGGGCCAAGTCTAGAGGAGTACCAAGTTCAGCAGAGCAACTCGAGGACTGCTCCGTGTACCCCAAATTGCCTCGAGATGAGAGCTGATTCCCTGGCTTAGACTCAAGACGTAGGCCACCTTTCCACAAGCCCCTCAAGAGGAGGCTTCTCTCAGCAATAGGTATGAGGGAGGGACCCTGAGATTGCTGCCTCAATGGGCATATACACCGAGAAGCCCTGACTCGAAAGGAGGCCGGCTTTCCTTGCAGTGGCTTGAATACAGTCTAGTCTTTCATCTCACAAGCTGAAGGGATGTCTGCACCACCTGTGGAGTCCCTAGAGAAAACCCTAGGTCCCCGACTCCTTTCGACGGAATGCCTCACATGCCTCTGACACCTCGAGAGGCACGCAGAGCTCACTGCTTCAAAATTTGACGGAGCCTGACTCCTCTTGAACATTGACAGGAATCCCAGTATCCCTGTGGCTACTGGAAAGGGGACCCTGGGTCTCCCGACTCACCTCGAGAAGCGTTCCTTTTGCCCTGCCAAGCCTCGAAGAGACTCCTGAGGTGTCCCTCGTAACTCGACAGGAGTCCTGACTTCGTTGAACCAACACGAGGGTTGAAGGGCCATCCCCGCCGTAAGTCGAGAATGTACCCCAGGTCCCCGCCGCAACTCGAGAAAAACCATGAGACTTCCCCCTCCAAGCGAGATGAGGCCCGATTCCCCTGCACTGCATGCAGAGCAAATTCCGTGAGCCCCCTGAAACATGTCAGGAGCCTCGACTTGCTGATGGATGTCGATGTCGAGACAGTCCGCAAAAACACTGTCACAAGTAGAGAGGGGACCCTGAGGTCACACCAGCATCGCGAAGGAGCTCCATGGGCCCCAAATCAACTCGAGATGAGGCCCGCTTCCCCTGCATTGACTCCAGAGCCATCCCCCCCGTTCCCCATCAAACACGACCTGAGGCTTGACTCCCTTTAGGCAACTCCAGAGGTTCCCCGAGAACAACGGGCCAAGTCTAGAGGAGTACCAAGTTCAGCAGAGCAACTCGAGGACTGCTCCGTGTACCCCAAATTGCCTCGAGATGAGAGCTGATTCCCTGGCTTAGACTCAAGACGTAGGCCACCTTTCCACAAGCCCCTCAAGAGGAGGCTTCTCTCAGCAATAGGTATGAGGGAGGGACCCTGAGATTGCTGCCTCAATGGGCATATACACCGAGAGAAGCCCTGACTCGAAAGGGGCCGGCTTTCCTTGCAGTGGCTTGAATACAGTCTAGTCTTTCATCTCACAAGCTGAAGGGATGTCTGCACCACCCTGTGGAGTCCCTAGAGAAAGCCCTAGGTCCCCGACTCCTTTCGACGGAATGCCTCACATGCCTCTGACACCTCGAGAGGCACGCAGAGCTCACTGCTTCAAAATTTGACGGAGCCTGACTCCTCTTGAACATTGACAGGAATCCCAGTATCCCTGTGGCTACTGGAAAGGGACCCTGGGTCTCCCGACTCACCTCGAGAAGCGTTCCTTTTGCCCCTGCCAAGCCTCGAAGAGACTCCTGAGGTGTCCCTCGTAACTCGACAGGAGTCCTGACTTCGTTGAACCAACACGAGGGTTGAAGGGCCATCCCCGCCGTAAGTCGAGAATGTACCCCAGGTCCCCGCCGCAACTCGAGAAAAAAACCATGAGACTTCCCCCTCCAAGCGAGATGAGGCCCGATTCCCCTGCACTGCATGCAGAGCAATTCCGTGAGCCCCCTGAAACATGTCAGGAGCCTCGACTTGCTTGATGGATGTCGAGACAGTCCGCAAAAACACTGTCACAAGTAGAGAGGGACCCTGAGGTCACACCAGCATCGCGAAGGAGCTCCATGGGCCCCAAATCAACTCGAGATGAGGCCCGCTTCCCCTGCATTGACTCCAGAGCCATCCCCCGTTCCCCATCAAACACGACCTGAGGCTTGACTCCCTTTAGGCAACTCCAGAGGTTCCCCGAGAACAACGGGCCAAGTCTAGAGGAGTACCAAGTTCAGCAGAGCAACTCGAGGACTGCTCCGTGTACCCCAAATTGCCTCGAGATGATGAGAGCTGATTCCCTGGCTTAGACTCAAGACGTAGGCCACCTTTCCACAAGCCCCTCAAGAGGAGGCTTCTCTCAGCAATAGGTATGAGGGAGGGACCCTGAGATTGCTGCCTCAATGGGCATATACACCGAGAAGCCCCCTGACTCGAAAGGAGGCCGGCTTTCCTTGCAGTGGCTTGAATACAGTCTAGTCTTTCATCTCACAAGCTGAAGGGATGTCTGCACCACCTGTGGAGTCCCTAGAGAAAGCCCTAGGTCCCCCGACTCCTTTCGACGGAATGCCTCACATGCCTCTGACACCTCGAGAGGCACGCAGAGCTCACTGCTTCAAAATTTGACGGAGCCTGACTCCTCTTGAACATTGACAGGAATCCCAGTATCCCTGTGGCTACTGGAAAGGGACCCTGGGTCTCCCGACTCACCTCGAGAAGCGTTCCTTTTGCCCTGCCAAGCCTCGAAGAGACTCCTGAGGTGTCCCTCGTAACTCGACAGGAGTCCTGACTTCGTTGAACCAACACGAGGGTTGAAGGGCCATCCCCGCCGTAAGTCGAGAATGTACCCCAGGTCCCCGCCGCAACTCGAGAAAAAAAACCATGAGACTTCCCCCTCCAAGCGAGATGAGGCCCGATTCCCCTGCACTGCATGCAGAGCAATTCCGTGAGCCCCCTGAAACATGTCAGGAGCCTCGACTTGCTTGATGGATGTCGAGAGACAGTCCGCAAAAAAACACACTGTCACAAGTAGAGAGGGACCCTGAGGTCACACCAGCATCGCGAAGGAGCTCCATGGGCCCCAAATCAACTCGAGATGAGGCCCGCTTCCCCATTGACTCCAGAGCCCATCCCCCCCCCCCGTTTCATCAAACACGACCTGAGGCTTGACTCCCTTTAGGCAACTCCAGAGGTTCCCCCGAGAAACAACGGGCCAAGTCTAGAGGAGTACCAAGTTCAGCAGAGCAACTCGAGGACTGCTCCGTGTACCCCAAATTGCCTCGAGATGAGAGCTGATTCCCTGGCTTAGACTCAAGACGTAGGCCACCTTTCCACAAGCCCCTCAAGAGGAGGCTTCTCTCTCTCAGCAATAGGTATGAGGGAGGGACCCTGAGATTGCTGCCTCAATGGGCATATACACCGAGAAGCCCTGACTCGAAAGGAGGCCGGCTTTCCTTGCAGTGGCTTGAATACAGTCTAGTCTTTCATCTCACAAGCTGAAGGGATGTCTGCACCACCTGTGGAGTCCCTAGAGAAAGCCCTAGGTCCCCGACTCCTTTCGACGGAATGCCTCACATGCCTCTGACTGACACCTCGAGAGGCACGCAGAGCTCACTGCTTCAAAATTTGACGGAGCCTGACTCCTCCTCTTGAACATTGACAGGAATCCCAGTATCCCTGTGGCTACTGGAAAGGGACCCTGGGTCTCCCGACTCACCTCGAGAGAAGCGTTCCTTTTGCCCTGCCAAGCCTCGAAGAGACTCCTGAGGTGTCCCTCGTAACTCGACAGGAGTCCTGACTTCGTTGAACCAACACGAGGGTTGAAGGGCCATCCCCCCCGCCGTAAGTCGAGAATGTACCCCAGGTCCCCGCCGCAACTCGAGAAAAACCATGAGACTTCCCCCTCCAAGCGAGATGAGGCCCGATTCCCCTGCACTGCATGCAGAGCAATTCCGTGAGCCCCCTGAAACATGTCAGGAGCCTCGACTTGCTTGATGGATGTCGAGACAGTCCCGCAAAAACACTGTCACAAGTAGAGAGGACCCCTGAGGTCACACCAGCATCGCGAAGGAGCTCCATGGGCCCCAAATCAACTCGAGATGAGGCCCGCTTCCCCTGCATTGACTCCAGAGCCATCCCCCGTTCCCCATCAAACACGACCTGAGGCTTGACTCCCTTTAGGCAACTCCAGAGGTTCCCCGAGAACAACGGGCCAAGTCTAGAGGAGTACCAAGTTCAGCAGAGCAACTCGAGGACTGCTCCGTGTACCCCCCAAATTGCCTCGAGATGAGAGCTGATTCCTGGCTTAGACTCAAGACGTAGGCCACCTTTCCACAAGCCCCTCAAGAGGAGGCTTCTCTCAGCAATAATAGGTATGAGGGAGGGACCCTGAGATTGCTGCCTCAATGGGCATATACACCGAGAAGCCCTGACTCGAAAGGAGGCCGGCTTTCCTTGCAGTGGCTTGAATACAGTCTAGTCTTTCATCTCACAAGCTGAAGGGATGTCTGCACCACCTGTGGAGTCCCTAGAGAAAGCCCTAGGTCCCCGACTCCTTTCGACGGAATGCCCTCACATGCCTCTGACACCTCGAGAGGCACGCAGAGCTCACTGCTTCAAAATTTGACGGAGCCTGACTCCTCTTGAACATTGACAGGAATCCCAGTATCCCTGTGGCTACTGGAAAGGGACCCTGGGTCTCCCGACTCACCTCGAGAAGCGTTCCTTTTGCCCTGCCAAGCCTCGAAGAGACTCCTGAGGTGTCCCTCGTAACTCGACAGGAGTCCTGACTTCGTTGAACCAACACGAGGGTTGAAGGGCCATCCCCCGCCGTAAGTCGAGAATGTACCCCAGGTCCCCCGCCGCAACTCGAGAAAAAACCATGAGACTTCCCCCTCCAAGCGAGATGAGGCCCGATTCCCCCTGCACTGCATGCAGAGCAATTCCGTGAGCCCCCTGAAACATGTCAGGAGCCTCGACTTGCTTGATGATGGATGTCGAGACAGTCCGCAAAAACACTGTCACAAGTAGAGAGGGACCCTGAGGTCACACCAGCATCGCGAAGGGAGCTCCATGGGCCCCAAATCAACTCGAGATGAGGCCCGCTTCCCCTGCATTGACTCCAGAGCCATCCCCCCCCATCCCCATCAAACACGACCTGAGGCTTGACTCCCTTTAGGCAACTCCAGAGGTTCCCCGAGAGAACAACGGGCCAAGTCTAGAGGAGTACCAAGTTCAGCAGAGCAACTCGAGGACTGCTCCGTGTACCCCAAATTGCCTCGAGATGAGAGCTGATTCCCCTGGCTTAGACTCAAGACGTAGGCCACCTTTCCACAAGCCCCTCAAGAGGAGGCTTCTCTCAGCAATAGGTATGAGGGAGGGACCCTGAGATTGCTGCCTCAATGGGCATATACACCGAGAAGCCCTGACTCGAAAAAGGAGGCCGGCTTTCCTTGCAGTGGCTTGAATACAGTCTAGTCTTTTTCATCTCACAAGCTGAAGGGATGTCTGCACCACCTGTGGAGTCCCTAGAGAAAGCCCTAGGTCCCCCGACTCCTTTCGACGGAATGCCTCACATGCCTCTGACACCTCGAGAGGCACGCAGAGCTCACTGCTTCAAAATTTGACGGAGCCTGACTCCTCTTGAACATTGACAGGAATCCCAGTATCCCTGTGGCTACTGGAAAGGGACCCTGGGTCTCCCGACTCACCTCGAGAAGCGTTCCTTTTGCCCTGCCAAGCCTCGAAGAGACTCCTGAGGTGTCCCTCGTAACTCGACAGGAGTCCTGACTTCGTTGAACCAACACGAGGGTTGAAGGGCCATCCCCCCCCCGCCGTAAGTCGAGAATGTACCCCAGGTCCCCGCCGCAACTCGAGAAAAACCATGAGACTTCCCCCCCCCTCCAAGCGAGATGAGGCCCGATTCCCCTGCACTGCATGCAGAGCAATTCCGTGAGCCCCCTGAAACATGTCAGGAGCCTCGACTTGCTTGATGGATGATGTCGAGACAGTCCGCAAAAACACTGTCACAAGTAGAGAGGGACCCTGAGGTCACACCAGCATCGCGAAGGAGCTCCATGGGCCCCAAATCAACTCGAGATGAGGCCCGCTTCCCCTGCATTGACTCCAGAGCCATCCCCCGTTCCCCATCAAACACGACCTGAGGCTTGACTCCCTTTAGGCAACTCCAGAGGTTCCCCGAGAACAACGGGCCAAGTCTAGAGGAGTACCAAGTTCAGCAGAGCAACTCGAGGACTGCTCCGTGTACCCCAAATTGCCTCGAGATGAGAGCTGATTCCCTGGCTTAGACTCAAGACGTAGGCCACCTTTCCACAAGCCCCTCAAGAGGAGGCTTCTCTCAGCAATAGGTATGAGGGAGGGACCCTGAGATTGCTGCCTCAATGGGCATATACACCGAGAAGCCCTGACTCGAAAGGAGGCCGGCCGGCTTTCCTTGCAGTGGCTTGAATACAGTCTAGTCTTTTTCATCTCACAAGCTGAAAGGGATGTCTGCACCACCTGTGGAGTCCCTAGAGAAAGCCCTAGGTCCCCGACTCCTTTCGACGGAATGCCTCACATGCCTCTGACACCTCGAGAGGCACGCAGAGCTCACTGCTTCAAAATTTGACGGAGCCTGACTCCTCTTGAACATTGACAGGAATCCCAGTATCCCTGTGGCTACTGGAAAGGGACCCTGGGTCTCCCGACTCACCTCGAGAAGCGTTCCTTTTTGCCCTGCCAAGCCTCGAAGAGACTCCTGAGGTGTCCCTCGTAACTCGACAGGAGTCCTGACTTCGTTGAACCAACACGAGGGTTGAAGGGCCATCCCCGCCGTAAGTCGAGAATGTACCCCAGGTCCCCGCCGCAACTCGAGAAAAAAACCATGAGACTTCCCCCTCCAAGCGAGATGAGGCCCGATTCCCCTGCACTGCATGCAGAGCAATTCCGTGAGCCCCCTGAAACATGTCAGGAGCCTCGACTTGCTTGATGGATGTCGAGACAGTCCGAAAAACACTGTCACAAGTAGAGAGGGACCCTGAGGTCACACCAGCATCGCGAAGGAGCTCCATGGGCCCCAAATCAACTCGAGATGAGGCCCGCTTCCCCTGCATTGACTCCAGAGCCATCCCCCGTTCCCCATCAAACACGACCTGAGGCTTGACTCCCTTTAGGCAACTCCAGAGGTTCCCCGAGAACAACGGGCCAAGTCTAGAGGAGTACCAAGTTCAGCAGAGCAACTCGAGGACTGCTCCGTGTACCCCAAATTGCCTCGAGATGAGAGCTGATTCCCTGGCTTAGACTCAAGACGTAGGCCACCTTTCCACAAGCCCCTCAAGAGGAGGCTTCTCTCAGCAATAGGTATGAGGGAGGGGGACCCTGAGATTGCTGCCTCAATGGGCATATACACCGAGAAGCCCTGACTCGAAAGGAGGCCGGCTTTCCTTGCAGTGGCTTGAATACAGTCTAGTCTTTCATCTCACAAGCTGAAGGGATGTCTGCACCACCTGTGGAGTCCCTAGAGAAAGCCCTAGGTCCCCGACTCCTTTCGACGGAATGCCTCACATGCCTCTGACACCTCGAGAGGCACGCAGAGCTCACTGCTTCAAAAAATTTGACGGAGCCTGACTCCTCTTGAACATTGACAGGAATCCCAGTATCCCTGTGGCTACTGGAAAGGGACCCTGGGTCTCCCGACTCACCTCGAGAAGCGTTCCTTTTGCCCTGCCAAGCCTCGAAGAGACTCCTGAGGTGTCCCTCGTAACTCGACAGGAGTCCTGACTTCGTTGAACCAACACACGAGGGTTGTTGAAGGGCCATCCCCGCCGTAAGTCGAGAATGTACCCCAGGTCCCCGCCGCAACTCGAGAAAAACCATGAGACTTCCCCCTCCAAGCGAGATGAGGCCCGATTCCCCTGCACTGCATGCAGAGCAATTCCGTGAGCCCCCTGAAACATGTCAGGAGCCTCGACTTGCTTGATGGATGTCGAGACAGTCCGCAAAAACACTGTCACAAGTAGAGAGGGACCCTGAGGTCACACCAGCATCGCGAAGGAGCTCCATGGGCCCCAAATCAACTCGAGATGAGGCCCCGCTTCCCCTGCATTGACTCCAGAGCCATCCCCCGTTCCCCATCAAACACGACCTGAGGCTTGACTCCCTTTAGGCAACTCCAGAGGTTCCCCGAGAACAACGGGCCAAGTCTAGAGGAGTACCAAGTTCAGCAGAGCAACTCGAGGACTGCTCCGTGTACCCCAAATTGCCTCGAGATGAGAGCTGATTCCCTGGCTTAGACTCAAGACGTAGGCCACCTTTCCACAAGCCCCTCAAGAGGAGGCTTCTCTCAGCAATAGGTATGAGGGAGGGACCCTGAGATTGCTGCCTCAATGGGCATATACACCGAGAAGCCCTGACTCGAAAGGAGGCCGGCTTTCCTTGCAGTGGCTTGAATACAGTCTAGTCTTTCATCTCACAAGCTGAAGGGATGTCTGCACCACCTGTGGAGTCCCTAGAGAAAGCCCTAGGTCCCCGACTCCTTTCGACGGAATGCCTCACATGCCTCTGACACCTCGAGAGGCACGCAGAGCTCACTGCTTCAAAATTTGACGGAGCCTGACTCCTCTTGAACATTGACAGGAATCCCAGTATCCCTGTGGCTACTGGAAAGGGACCCTGGGTCTCCCGACTCACCTCGAGAAGCGTTCCTTTTGCCCTGCCAAGCCTCGAAGAGACTCCTGAGGTGTCCCTCGTAACTCGACAGGAGTCCTGACTTCGTTGAACCAACACGAGGGTTGAAGGGCCATCCCCCCCGCCGTAAGTCGAGAATGTACCCCAGGTCCCCGCCGCAACTCGAGAAAAACCATGAGACTTCCCCCTCCAAGCGAGATGAGGCCCGATTCCCCTGCACTGCATGCAGAGCAATTCCGTGAGCCCCCTGAAACATGTCAGGAGCCTCGACTTGCTTGATGGATGTCGAGACAGTCCGCAAAAAACACTGTCACAAGTAGAGAGGGACCCTGAGGTCACACCAGCATCGCGAAGGAGCTCCATGGGCCCCAAATCAACTCGAGATGAGGCCCGCTTCCCCTGCATTGACTCCAGAGCCATCCCCCGTTCCCCATCAAACACGACCTGAGGCTTGACTCCCTTTAGGCAACTCCAGAGGTTCCCCGAGAACAACGGGCCAAGTCTAGAGGAGTACCAAGTTCAGCAGAGCAACTCGAGGACTGCTCCGTGTACCCCAAATTGCCTCGAGATGAGAGCTGATTCCCCTGGCTTAGACTCAAGACGTAGGCCACCTTTCCACAAGCCCCTCAAGAGGAGGCTTCTCTCAGCAATAGGTATGAGGGAGGGACCCTGAGATTGCTGCCTCAATGGGCATATACACCGAGAAGCCCTGACTCGAAAGGAGGCCGGCTTTCCTTGCAGTGGCTTGAATACAGTCTAGTCTTTCATCTCACAAGCTGAAGGGATGTCTGCACCACCTGTGGAGTCCCTAGAGAAAGCCCTAGGTCCCCGACTCCTTTCGACGGAATGCCTCACATGCCTCTGACACCTCGAGAGGCACGCAGAGCTCACTGCTTCAAAATTTGACGGAGCCTGACTCCTCTTGAACATTGACAGGAATCCCAGTATCCCTGTGGCTACTGGAAAGGGACCCTGGGTCTCCCGACTCACCTCGAGAAGCGTTCCTTTTGCCCTGCCAAGCCTCGAAGAGACTCCTGAGGTGTCCCTCGTAACTCGACAGGAGTCCTGACTTCGTTGAACCAACACGAGGGTTGAAGGGCCATCCCCGCCGTAAGTCGAGAATGTACCCCAGGTCCCCGCCGCAACTCGAGAAAAACCATGAGACTTCCCCCTCCAAGCGAGATGAGGCCCGATTCCCCTGCACTGCATGCAGAGCAATTCCGTGAGCCCCCTGAAACATGTCAGGAGCCTCGACTTGCTTGATGGATGTCGAGACAGTCCGCAAAAACACTGTCACAAGTAGAGAGGGACCCTGAGGTCACACCAGCAAAGGAGCTCCATGGGCCCCAAATCAACTCGAGATGAGGCCCGCTTCCCCTGCATTGACTCCAGAGCCATCCCCCGTTCCCCATCAAACACGACCTGAGGCTTGACTCCCTTTAGGCAACTCCAGAGGTTCCCCGAGAACAACGGGCCAAGTCTAGAGGAGTACCAAGTTCAGCAGAGCAACTCGAGGACTGCTCCGTGTACCCCAAATTGCCTCGAGATGAGAGCTGATTCCCTGGCTTAGACTCAAGACGTAGGCCACCTTTCCACAAGCCCCTCAAGAGGAGGCTTCTCTCAGCAATAGGTATGAGGGAGGGACCCTGAGATTGCTGCCTCAATGGGCATATACACCGAGAAGCCCTGACTCGAAAGGAGGCCGGCTTTCCTTGCAGTGGCTTGAATACAGTCTAGTCTTTCATCTCACAAGCTGAAGGGATGTCTGCACCACCTGTGGAGTCCCTAGAGAAAGCCCTAGGTCCCCGACTCCTTTCGACGGAATGCCTCACATGCCTCTGACACCTCGAGAGGCACGCAGAGCTCACTGCTTCAAAATTTGACGGAGCCTGACTCCTCTTGAACATTGACAGGAATCCCAGTATCCCTGTGGCTACTGGAAAGGGACCCTGGGTCTCCCGACTCACCTCGAGAAGCGTTCCTTTTTGCCCTGCCAAGCCTCGAAGAGACTCCTGAGGTGTCCCTCGTAACTCGACAGGAGTCCTGACTTCGTTGAACCAACACGAGGGTTGAAGGGCCATCCCCGCCGTAAGTCGAGAATGTACCCCAGGTCCCCGCCGCAACTCGAGAAAAACCATGAGACTTCCCCCTCCAAGCGAGATGAGGCCCGATTCCCCTGCACTGCATGCAGAGCAATTCCGTGAGCCCCCTGAAACATGTCAGGAGCCTCGACTTGCTTGATGGATGTCGAGACAGTCCGCAAAAACACTGTCACAAGTAGAGAGGGACCCTGAGGTCACACCAGCATCGCGAAGGAGCTCCATGGGCCCCAAATCAACTCGAGATGAGGCCCGCTTCCCCTGCATTGACTCCAGAGCCATCCCCCGTTCCCCATCAAACACGACCTGAGGCTTGACTCCCTTTAGGCAACTCCAGAGGTTCCCCGAGAACAACGGGCCAAGTCTAGAGGAGTACCAAGTTCAGCAGAGCAACTCGAGGACTGCTCCGTGTACCCCAAATTGCCTCGAGATGAGAGCTGATTCCCTGGCTTAGACTCAAGACGTAGGCCACCTTTCCACAAGCCCCTCAAGAGGAGGCTTCTCTCAGCAATAGGTATGAGGGAGGGACCCTGAGATTGCTGCCTCAATGGGCATATACACCGAGAAGCCCTGACTCGAAAGGAGGCCGGCTTTCCTTGCAGTGGCTTGAATACAGTCTAGTCTTTCAAGAGGCACGCAGAGCTCACTGCTTCAAAATTTGACGGAGCCTGACTCCTCTTGAACATTGACAGGAATCCCAGTATCCCTGTGGCTACTGGAAAGGGACCCTGGGTCTCCCGACTCACCTCGAGAAGCGTTCCTTTTGCCCTGCCAAGCCTCGAAGAGACTCCTGAGGTGTCCCTCGTAACTCGACAGGAGTCCTGACTTCGTTGAACCAACACGAGGGTTGAAGGGCCATCCCCGCCGTAAGTCGAGAATGTACCCCAGGTCCCCGCCGCAACTCGAGAAAAACCATGAGACTTCCCCCTCCAAGCGAGATGAGGCCCGATTCCCCTGCACTGCATGCAGAGCAATTCCGTGAGCCCCCTGAAACATGTCAGGAGCCTCGACTTGCTTGATGGATGTCGAGACAGTCCGCAAAAAAACACTGTCACAAGTAGAGAGGGACCCTGAGGTCACACCAGCATCGCGAAGGAGCTCCATGGGCCCCAAATCAACTCGAGATGAGGCCCGCTTCCCCTGCATTGACTCCAGAGCCATCCCCCGTTCCCCATCAAACACGACCTGAGGCTTGACTCCCTTTAGGCAACTCCAGAGGTTCCCCGAGAACAACGGGCCAAGTCTAGAGGAGTACCAAGTTCAGCAGAGCAACTCGAGGACTGCTCCGTGTACCCCAAATTGCCTCGAGATGAGAGCTGATTCCCTGGCTTAGACTCAAGACGTAGGCCACCTTTCCACAAGCCCCTCAAGAGGAGGCTTCTCTCAGCAATAGGTATGAGGGAGGGACCCTGAGATTGCTGCCTCAATGGGCATATACACCGAGAAGCCCTGACTCGAAAGGAGGCCGGCTTTCCTTGCAGTGGCTTGAATACAGTCTAGTCTTTCATCTCACAAGCTGAAGGGATGTCTGCACCACCTGTGGAGTCCCTAGAGAAAGCCCTAGGTCCCCGACTCCTTTCGACGGAATGCCTCACATGCCTCTGACACCTCGAGAGGCACGCAGAGCTCACTGCTTCAAAATTTGACGGAGCCTGACTCCTCTTGAACATTGACAGGAATCCCAGTATCCCTGTGGCTACTGGAAAGGGACCCTGGGTCTCCCGACTCACCTCGAGAAGCGTTCCTTTTGCCCTGCCAAGCCTCGAAGAGACTCCTGAGGTGTCCCTCGTAACTCGACAGGAGTCCTGACTTCGTTGAACCAACACGAGGGTTGAAGGGCCATCCCCGCCGTAAGTCGAGAATGTACCCCAGGTCCCCGCCGCAACTCGAGAAAAACCATGAGACTTCCCCCTCCAAGCGAGATGAGGCCCGATTCCCCTGCACTGCATGCAGAGCAATTCCGTGAGCCCCCTGAAACATGTCAGGAGCCTCGACTTGCTTGATGGATGTCGAGACAGTCCGCAAAAAACACTGTCACAAGTAGAGAGGGACCCTGAGGTCACACCAGCATCGCGAAGGAGCTCCATGGGCCCCAAATCAACTCGAGATGAGGCCCGCTTCCCCTGCATTGACTCCAGAGCCATCCCCCTTCCCCATCAAACACGACCTGAGGCTTGACTCCCTTTAGGCAACTCCAGAGGTTCCCCGAGAACAACGGGCCAAGTCTAGAGGAGTACCAAGTTCAGCAGAGCAACTCGAGGACTGCTCCGTGTACCCCAAATTGCCTCGAGATGAGAGCTGATTCCCTGGCTTAGACTCAAGACGTAGGCCACCTTTCCACAAGCCCCTCAAGAGGAGGCTTCTCTCAGCAATAGGTATGAGGGAGGGACCCTGAGATTGCTGCCTCAATGGGCATATACACCGAGAAGCCCTGACTCGAAAGGAGGCCGGCTTTCCTTGCAGTGGCTTGAATACAGTCTAGTCTTTCATCTCACAAGCTGAAGGGATGTCTGCACCACCTGTGGAGTCCCTAGAGAAAGCCCTAGGTCCCCGACTCCTTTCGACGGAATGCCTCACATGCCTCTGACACCTCGAGAGGCACGCAGAGCTCACTGCTTCAAAATTTGACGGAGCCTGACTCCTCTTGAACATTGACAGGATCCCAGTATCCCTGTGGCTACTGGAAAGGGACCCTGGGTCTCCCGACTCACCTCGAGAAGCGTTCCTTTTGCCCTGCCAAGCCTCGAAGAGACTCCTGAGGTGTCCCTCGTAACTCGACAGGAGTCCTGACTTCGTTGAACCAACACGAGGGGTTGAAGGGCCATCCCCGCCGTAAGTCGAGAATGTACCCCAGGTCCCCGCCGCAACTCGAGAAAAACCATGAGACTTCCCCCTCCAAGCGAGATGAGGCCCGATTCCCCTGCACTGCATGCAGAGCAATTCCGTGAGCCCCCTGAAACATGTCAGGAGCCTCGACTTGCTTGATGGATGTCGAGACAGTCCGCAAAAAACACTGTCACAAGTAGAGAGGGACCCTGAGGTCACACCAGCATCGCGAAGGAGCTCCATGGGCCCCAAATCAACTCGAGATGAGGCCCGCTTCCCCTGCATTGACTCCAGAGCCATCCCCCGTTCCCCATCAAACACGACCTGAGGCTTGACTCCCTTTAGGCAACTCCAGAGGTTCCCCGAGAACAACGGGCCAAGTCTAGAGAGAGTACCAAGTTCAGCAGAGCAACTCGAGGACTGCTCCGTGTACCCCAAATTGCCTCGAGATGAGAGCTGATTCCCTGGCTTAGACTCAAGACGTAGGCCACCTTTCCACAAGCCCCTCAAGAGGAGGCTGCTCTCTGCAATAGGTATGAGGGAGGGACCCTGAGATTGCTGCCTCAATGGGCATATACACCGAGAAGCCCTGACTCGAAAGGAGGCCGGCTTTCCTTGCAGTGGCTTGAATACAGTCTAGTCTTTCATCTCACAAGCTGAAGGGATGTCTGCACCACCTGTGGAGTCCCTAGAGAAAGCCCTAGGTCCCCGACTCCTTTCGACGGAATGCCTCACATGCCTCTGACACCTCGAGAGGCACGCAGAGCTCACTGCTTCAAAATTTGACGGAGCCTGACTCCTCTTGAACATTGACAGGAATCCCAGTATCCCTGTGGCTACTGGAAAGGGACCCTGGGTCTCCCGACTCACCTCGAGAAGCGTTCCTTTTGCCCTGCCAAGCCTCGAAGAGACTCCTGAGGTGTCCCTCGTAACTCGACAGGAGTCCTGACTTCGTTGAACCAACACGAGGGTTGAAGGGCCATCCCCGCCGTAAGTCGAGAATGTACCCCCAGGTCCCCGCCGCAACTCGAGAAAAACCATGAGACTTCCCCCTCCAAGCGAGATGAGGCCCGATTCCCCTGCACTGCATGCAGAGCAATTCCGTGAGCCCCCTGAAACATGTCAGGAGCCTCGACTTGCTTGATGGATGTCGAGACAGTCCGCAAAAACACTGTCACAAGTAGAGAGGGACCCTGAGGTCACACCAGCATCGCGAAGGAGCTCCATGGGCCCCAAATCAACTCGAGATGAGGCCCGCATCCCCTGCATTGACTCCAGAGCCATCCCCCGTTCCCATCATCAAACACGACCTGAGGCTTGAATCATCTTAGTCCCTAACACCTCCTGATACAGTCTTCAATCCCTTCCGCACTCTCTCCTCCATTCCCATTTCATTTAATCCTTCCCTGAGGTTACAACTCAGTTGGTGTTCTATCCCCACCTCCTACTATCATCATGCACCCACTCATGTCTGACTACTGTCCACCTTAATGTCTCGTCCCACACTATCTAACGTAAAGTGTCAAGTGTTGCTCCCATCACCTCACCCCTTCAGTCTATCACCTTCTACCCCATTATCTCCCCTCCTCACACTCCTATGCACCCACCCACCACCTCCGCCGACATCTCCTAGAGATACACTAGTACTGTACACGTGACACTGTGACACAACACCACCGTCTGCGTGTCTCCTTCCATGAGTCCTCCTGCTGAAGTCTTCATGATCATCATGTGTGTGAAAACTTCTTAAAAGAGCCTATGACAGCCTGTCCTTACCTACTGCTCACATCAATAAGTGTTAAGAGACACACTGCTCTCCCTACACTCCCACCCAAACACCATTCACCTTAATATATCTTGATACTACGGTCATAGCCAGTCCCTCTCTCCCCAAGTCCACTTAAAACGTCCGTCTCTGCCTCGTACTAGTCCCAACGTCGCCTCTCGCCATACCGTTCTCTCTATATAGTGTCCTAGATACACAGTCAATACTCTGTGTCACCAACGGATCAACCCATCTCACTCCTCTCCACACAGATGTTCCGCAGGTGCGCACTCACTGTGTCCCATGTCCTTCCTCTTGTTTACACTCACAAATCTGATGTGACCTGTCTATTTCCCTTCCACCATTTGTCTCTTGAGTAGTTCCGCAGAGTCACTGAATATATTTGTACACTCACACTATCCAGTCTTCAAGTTGTGCCTCTCATCTGCACACTGTCAGCTAGTACAATTCAACTATCACACAGACCTCTCAGCAGTCATTGAGCACCCTTCCTTGCCTTCCATCTCCCATTCCTACTTCTCTCCTCAACTCTAATATACATTGAATCCAATCACTTGCTGATTCTGAGATACTCATCCTCTCATTACATATGTGTGATTTTCTTGTTCACCTGTGTCCATTATCTCCTCTCACTTTTCTGACCAAATGTCTCTCATATCGAGACACTGTCATGCATTTCTAATTCTCTGTCCTGATCTATACCATATATGTCTCATTGTTATGACACCTGTCTGTTGTTGTGTGTCACAAACCTACTATTGTTGTAATTCTACATATCTTACTAGTCTCATACCATAGAGTGTAACTTGTCCACAGATAGTAGTCAGTGATACTTACCCAGAGACTTCTACCTGCTCCATGATTCCACTCTCACGTGTGTTGATATCCACACCTGCTCCACTTGTTGCCCACCAGTATGTCTGTACTCCTATCCGTCAGTGATCACTCATCATCGATCCTCGTAACGTGAGATTCCTGTGTTGTCGTGATAATCAGGATCCCATATGTGTGTCATCGTACAAGATAGTCTGAGGTATCCCTCACTTTATATCGTGATGCAACTGTGTGCTTGTGTGCGCCATTTGTACAACTGTCTTACACATTCGACGTCTTCGAACTCCGTGACTAAGATGAACCATGATAAACAAGCGTTCACTGATATATGTAGATACCCATGTTGTACATTACCCCCAACCTCCACACTACTGTGCAGTATCATCTATAAATATAAACAGTCCCCACATGTGTGCCTCATCTTCCCCCCTCAGATGAATCTATCATGTAAAGTGTCCGCCTTAACTACAACTACGCATTACTCTCCACTGTACATGCACCCAGACTTACTCTACTTGTCTACTCTGCACACACACACGCACTACCTCAGTGTCACTGCCACAACCCACTCTGCATAACGTCGTTCCTAATACATCACCTGACACATGTCACTCTCTGTAAGCACATAATTCTCCTGACACCACACATATCCAGTCTATCGTATTCTCTCATACGATCATCCGATCCCATCAATTCTACAACTAAACCGTGTTGAACCTGTTATCCACATAACCTTCGTGCAACTGAGCTGTATCTGGTTACTGCCATGTCCGTAACACCTCACTTCACTCTTCACATTCCACTATATAACTTTCATATTCCCCAACCGACTCACGCATGATTGACATCTGAGTTACATACACCCTATCACCAATCCACTCATCTCTAATTTATGTCTCTCATTTATTCCTCTCACACATCTCTATACTGTCGCATATAATACGTCCCCTCCCTGCCCATATCATAACTTGTAATATCATCTCATGTACTACTCTCACACATTAAAAACAGTACATTTCTCCTATCCTATACACCACTGCATCTCTACATGCAGTCTTGACCCACATCTGTTCATAGCTATGCCGTGACCACCATGTGTTGCTTCTCATCTATATGCCCCCTATGCGCCACTCATACCTCTTCGTTATCTTATTCACATAATCTTCTCGTGCTAGTGGTGCCTCATATTAGCATTCACACAGTGTTGTGTTGTCTCACAGTCCTCTAGATCCACCTCACTATTGTCTCTTTAGCTTCAGTGTCTCGCAGTTAGGTCTGTCCACAGTGCGCTCTGGTCTATATACCCTACCCCGTAATGTTTTATCACACCCTCTATCTAATACCACTCACTCGTGTCAAGTATATCCGCGTCTTTACACACTCCAATATAGCGCTACTATATCTCTGGTGCGCCTCATAGTGAGTGTATAGTCAATGTCAGTCTACCTAGTTATTCATACTGTCCATCACTGTATATTAGTATCCCAGTGACTCTTGAGTGATCCGTCTTTTATTGCCCTTGTCTCTGTTCTACCATTCTGAAGAGAATGCTGTGTTTGAACATACACTCCCTATATACCCCACATGATACCTGTCACAGACTGCCGCCTTTATCACTTGTCCCTGTCATTCTGTGTTTATCACTTCAGATTATGACGTCTACTAGTTTATGACCTATACACTCTATATACCCTATTGTCAGTGACTCACCTATCTCAGACACATTTCTCCTGCTGTAATCATCTGAGTATTGATACGTCATTATCACTCCTATACACTGTCTTCAAACTATTACTTATTTTATCTCATTAACCATTCCATTTATCCTTTGCTCCTGATCTCCGTTCCCTACTGTAGAAAAATTTGCTCCTCACTCCTGCGTACATGTCTGTACACCACACCACTGTTGCATATGTGACCTATAGCCTCCAGTCTCTGACTCCTCCTCTTGCACCGCAGTGTCACATTCCAGTCTATCTAAAACTTAACTCTCTTTATCGTGTCTTCTGAAGTGTGTAGTGATTCTATACGTCTCTACTTGCTCTCGCTATCCAATTATAGTGTGACTCACGCTAGCCTGTTTGAACCACGGAGTGACATGTACCCTCTCAAGAATTGTTCTCGTGAGATGTCCCAAATCGCATATACATTCACATAGGTCTAAATAACTCACTCACATGCATCTCGTGAATTACGTGTAGTCATAAGTGAATACTACCAGGAAACGTACCTAATCTCTTCGCTCCCAGAGATACCGCGTATAGTGTAGTGTGAGCCGACCTAGTAAGTTCCCACTCAGTCCTCGATCTCTCTATGTAACACTTGTCTTCATACCTTCGTGAGTGCACACCTCGTAGAAACTGCCACGTGCATCGCAGTGCCTCTGTCCTCTTCAAAGTTGTTGTTAAGTCTCCGTTTGTACAGTCATGTGTGCTACAACATACACCTTACCTCGCTACCCCCCGTCATAAGTAGGTCCTCGCATGGCTCTAGCAAGCAGTAGCTACGCGAGTGCAATCTATTAGTGCGCCCATGTAATGAGATGTAATCCCTCCTGAAGATTGATTCCTCTCCCGACAGATACTCCTGTATTTGCACCTATCGCAAGATAGCTCATGACACCTGAGATCCACAATCATAAAAATTTCTCGTATACTTCAATTCGAGACTTTACATACTATCCACGTGATCTAGGCAGTACTGTCATAGTTGAGTGTGACGTGAGTGCATGCATCGTGGGTGCATGTTAGATGGGGTTTATAAAGCGCTTGCTGCATATGATAGGCCCACGTCTATCCTCCGAGAGACTCTGTGCTGTTACGATGTGTCATACTCGCATAAATGTTGCCTTGAATGAATGCAGATAGTATTGAATGTCTTTACTACTGAAGATAGTAGAGTACTTTCTCGCATAAGACGATGAGCGTGCAACTATGCGTCGTTATGCTCAAGACATCCTCTGCGCAATAGAAGAGCGCGCATGGCTGCATATATACTCGCTTGTGTACATAGTGAGTGAGAGAGAGAGCAGGAGACTCTGTCGCAGATGGTGCTCATGGCACTCATGTCGGAGGTCTTGCCGCTCAGACCAAAGACCAACCGCCAGCTAGCTACTCATCGCAGAGTGAGTCAAGACGGCACCGCGCGCTTTTGCTCTGTCTCGCGAGCTGCGGATGACGTGATGACAATACATCCACGCTTTTGATGTGTACGTCGCATCTGACTAGATGGTTGAACCAACACGAGGGTTGAAGGGCCCGCCGTAAGTCGAGAATGTACCCCAGGTCCCCGCCGCAACTCGAGAAAAAAACCATGAGACTTCCCCCTCCAAGCGAGATGAGGCCCGATTCCCCTGCACTGCATGCAGAGCAATTCCGTGAGCCCCCTGAAACATGTCAGGAGCCTCGACTTGCTTGATGGATGTCGAGACAGTCCGCAAAAACACTGTCACAAGTAGAGAGGGACCCTGAGGTCACACCAGCATCGCGAAGGAGCTCCATGGGCCCCAAATCAACTCGAGATGAGGCCCGCTTCCCTGCATTGACTCCAGAGCCATCCCCCGTTCCCCATCAAACACGACCTGAGGCTTGACTCCCTTTAGGCAACTCCAGAGGTTCCCCGAGAACAACGGGCCAAGTCTAGAGGAGTACCAAGTTCAGCAGAGCAACTCGAGGACTGCTCCGTGTACCCCAAATTGCCTCGAGATGAGAGCTGATTCCCTGGCTTAGACTCAAGACGTAGGCCACCTTTCCACAAGCCCCTCAAGAGGAGGCTTCTCTCAGCAATAGGTATGAGGGAGGGACCCTGAGATTGCTGCCTCAATGGGCATATACACCGAGAAGCCCTGACTCGAAAGGAGGCCGGGTTTCCTTGCAGTGGCTTGAATACAGTCTAGTCTTTCATCTCACAAGCTGAAGGGATGTCTGCACCACCTGTGGAGTCCCTAGAGAAAGCCCTAGGTCCCCGACTCCTTTCGACGGAATGCCTCACATGCCTCTGACACCTCGAGAGGCACGCAGAGCTCACTGCTTCAAAATTGACGGAGCCTGACTCCTCTTGAACATTGACAGGAATCCCAGTATCCCTGTGGCTACTGGAAAGGGACCCTGGGTCTCCCGACTCACCTCGAGAAGCGTTCCTTTTGCCCTGCCAAGCCTCGAAGAGACTCCTGAGGTGTCCCTCGTAACTCGACAGGAGTCCTGACTTCGTTGAACAAACACGAGGGTTGAAGGGCCATCCCCGCCCGTAAGTCGAGAATGTACCCCAGGTCCCCGCCGCAACTCGAGAAAAACCATGAGACTTCCCCCTCCAAGCGAGATGAGGCCCGATTCCCCTGCACTGCATGCAGAGCAATTCCGTGAGCCCCCTGAAACATGTCAGGAGCCTCGACTTGCTTGATGGATGTCGAGACAGTCCGCAAAAACACTGTCACAAGTAGAGAGGGACCCTGAGGTCACACCAGCATCGCGAAGGAGCTCCATGGGCCCCAAATCAACTCGAGATGAGGCCCGCTTCCCCTGCATTGACTCCAGAGCCATCCCCCGTTCCCCATCAAACACGACCTGAGGCTTGACTCCCTTTAGGCAACTCCAGAGGTTCCCCGAGAAACAACGGGCCAAGTCTAGAGGAGTACCAAGTTCAGCAGAGCAACTCGAGGACTGCTCCGTGTACCCCAAATTGCCTCGAGATGAGAGCTGATTCAGCCATGACGCGAAAGGAAGGCAGGGTTTCCTTGCAGTGGCTTTGAATACAGTCTAGTCTTTCATCTCACAAGGTGACCCGGGATGTCTGCACCACCTGTGGAGTTCCCTAGAGAAAGCCCTATTGTCCCCGACTCCTTTCGACGGAATGCCTCACATGCCTCTGACACCTCGAGAGGCACGCAGAGCTCACTGCTTCAAAATTTGACGGAGCCTGACTCCTCTTGAACATTGACAGGAATCCCAGTATCCCTGTGGCTACTGGAAAGGGACCCTGGGTCTCCCGACTCACCTCGAGAAGCGTCCCTTTTGCCCTTGCCAAGCCTCGAAGAGACTCCTGAGGTGTCCCTCGTAACTCGACAGGAGTCCTGACTTCGTTGAACCAACACGAGGGTTGAAGGGCCATCCCCGCCGTAAGTCGAGAATGTACCCCAGGTCCCGCCGCAACTCGAGAAAAACCAAAAAACTGAGACTTCCCCCTCCAAGCGAGATGAGGGCCCGATTCCCTGCACTGCATGCAGAGCAGATTCCGTGAGCCCCCTGAAAACATGTCAGGAGCCTCGACTTGCTTGATGGATGTCGAGACAGTCCGCAAAAACACTGTCACAAGTAGAGAGGGACCCTGAGGTCACACCAGCATCGCGAAGGAGCTCCATGGGCCCCAAATCAACTCGAGATGAGGCCCGCTTCCCCTGCATTGACTCCAGAGCCATCCCCCGTTCCCCATCAAACACGACCTGAGGCTTGACTCCCTTTAGGCAACTCCAGAGGTTCCCCGAGAACAACGGGCCAAGTCTAGAGGAGTACCAAGTTCAGCAGAGCAACTCGAGGACTGCTCCGTGTACCGCAAATTGCCTCGAGATGAGAGCTGATTCCCTGGCTTAGACTCAAGACGTAGGCACCTTTCCACAAGCCCCTCAAGAGGAGGCTTCTCTCAGCAATAGGTATGAGGGAGGGACCCTGAGATTGCTGCCTCAATGGGCATATACACCGAGAAGCCCTGACTCGAAAGGAGGCCGGGCTTTCCTTGCAGTGGCTTGAATACAGTCTAGTCTTTCATCTCACAAGGAAGTGAAGGGATGTCTGCACCACCTGTGGAGTCCCTAGAGAAAGCCCTAGGTCCCCGACTCCTTTCGACGGAATGCCTCACATGCCTCTGACACCTCGAGAGGCACGCAGAGCTCACTGCTTCAAAATTTGACGGAGCCTGACTCCTCTTGAACATTGACAGGAATCCCAGTATCCCTGTGGCTACTGGAAAGGGACCCTGGGTCTCCCGACTCACCTCGAGAAGCGTTCCTTTTGCCCTGCCAAGCCTCGAAGAGACTCCTGAGGTGTCCCTCGTAACTCGACAGGAGTCCTGACTTCGTTGAACAAACACGAGGGTTGAAGGGCCATCCCCGCCGTAAGTCGAGAATGTACCCCAGGTCCCCCGCCGCAACTCGAGAAAAACCATGAGACTTCCCCCCTCCCAAGCGAGATGAGGCCCGATTCCCCTGCACTGCATGCAGAGCAATTCCGTGAGCCCCTGAAACATGTCAGGAGCCTCGACTTGCTTGATGGATGTCGAGACAGTCCGCAAAAAACACTGTCACAAGTAGAGAGGGACCCTGAGGTCACACCAGCATCGCGAAGGAGCTCCATGGGCCCCAAATCAACTCGAGATGAGGCCCGCTTCCCCTGCATTGACTCCAGAGCCATCCCCCGTTCCCCATCAAACACGACCTGAGGCTTGACTCCCTTTAGGCAACTCCAGAGGTTCCCCGAGAACAACGGGCCAAGTCTAGAGGAGTACCAAGTTCAGCAGAGCAACTCGAGGACTGCTGCTCCGTGTACCCCAAATTGCCTCGAGATGAGAGCTGATTCCCTGGCTTAGACTCAAGACGTAGGCCACCTTTCCACAAGCCCCTCAAGAGGAGGCTTCTCTCAGCAATAGGTATGAGGGAGGGACCCTGAGATTGCTGCCTCAATGGGCATATACACCGAGAAGCCCTGACTCGAAAGGAGGCCGGCTTTCCTTGCAGTGGCTTGAATACAGTCTAGTCTTTCATCTCACAAGGTGAAGGGATGTCTGCACCACCTGTGGAGTCCCTAGAGAAAGCCCTAGGTCCCCGACTCCTTTCGACGGAATGCCTCACATGCCTCTGACACCTCGAGAG
Source organism: Odocoileus hemionus (assembly GCA_020976825.1). Lineage (NCBI taxonomy): Eukaryota > Metazoa > Chordata > Mammalia > Artiodactyla > Cervidae > Odocoileus > Odocoileus hemionus. The sequence goes on along the minus strand of JAJLRB010001592.1, from coordinate 15,982 downwards.
GCACGCAGAGCTCACTGCTTCAAAATTTGACGGAGCCTGACTCCTCTTGAACATTGACAGGAATCCCAGTATCCCTGTGGCTACTGGAAAGGGACCCTGGGTCTCCCGACTCACCTCGAGAAGCGTCCCTTTTGCCCTGCCAAGCCTCGAAGAGACTCCTGAGGTGTCCCTCGTAACTCGACAGGAGTCCTGACTTCGTTGAACAAACACGAGGGTTGAAGGGCCATCCCCCGCCGTAAGTCGAGAATGTACCCCAGGTCCCCGCCGCAACTCGAGAAAAACCATGAGACTTCCCCCTCCAAGCGAGATGAGGCCCGATTCCCCTGCACTGCATGCAGAGCAATTCCGTGAGCCCCCTGAAACATGTCAGGAGCCTCGACTTGCTTGATGGATGTCGAGACAGTCCGCAAAAACACTGTCACAAGTAGAGAGGGACCCTGAGGTCACACCAGCATCGCGAAGGAGCTCCATGGGCCCCAAATCAACTCGAGATGAGGCCCGCTTCCCCTGCATTGACTCCAGAGCCATCCCCCGTTCCCCCATCAAACACGACCTGAGGCTTGACTCCCTTTAGGCAACTCCAGAGGTTCCCCGAGAACAACGGGCCAAGTCTAGAGGAGTACCAAGTTCAGCAGAGCAACTCGAGGACTGCTCCGTGTACCCCAAATTGCCTCGAGATGAGAGCTGATTCCCTGGCTTAGACTCAAGACGTAGGCCACCTTTCCACAACAAGCCCCTCAAGAGGAGGCTTCTCTCAGCAATAGGTATGAGGGAGGGACCCTGAGATTGCTGCCTCAATGGGCATATACACCGAGAAAGCCCTGACTCGAAAGGAGGCCGGCTTTCCTTGCAGTGGCTTGAATACAGTCTAGTCTTTCATCTCACAAGCTGAAGGGATGTCTGCACCACCTGTGGAGTCCCTAGAGAAAGCCCTAGGTCCCCGACTCCTTTCGACGGAATGCCTCACATGCCTCTGACACCTCGAGAGGCACGCAGAGCTCACTGCTTCAAAATTTGACGGAGCCTGACTCCTCTTGAACATTGACAGGAATCCCAGTATCCCTGTGGCTACTGGAAAGGGACCCTGGGTCTCCCGACTCACCTCGAGAAGCGTTCCTTTTGCCCTGCCAAGCCTCGAAGAGACTCCTGAGGTGTCCCTCGTAACTCGACAGGAGTCCTGACTTCGTTGAACAAACACGAGGGTTGAAGGGCCATCCCCGCCGTAAGTCGAGAATGTACCCCAGGTCCCCGCCGCAACTCGAGAAAAACCATGAGACTTCCCCCTCCAAGCGAGATGAGGCCCGATTCCCCTGCACTGCATGCAGAGCAATTCCGTGAGCCCCCTGAAACATGTCAGGAGCCTCGACTTGCTTGATGGATGTCGAGACAGTCCGCAAAAACACTGTCACAAGTAGAGAGGGACCCTGAGGTCACACCAGCATCGCGAAGGAGCTCCATGGGCCCCAAATCAACTCGAGATGAGGCCCGCTTCCCCTGCATTGACTCCAGAGCCATCCCCCGTTCCCCATCAAACACGACCTGAGGCTTGACTCCCTTTAGGCAACTCCAGAGGTTCCCCGAGAACAACGGGCCAAGTCTAGAGGAGTACCAAGTTCAGCAGAGCAACTCGAGGACTGCTCCGTGTACCCCAAATTGCCTCGAGATGAGAGCTGATTCCCTGGCTTAGACTCAAGACGTAGGCCACCTTTCCACAAGCCCCTCAAGAGGAGGCTTCTCTCAGCAATAGGTATGAGGGAGGGACCCTGAGATTGCTGCCTCAATGGGCATATACACCGAGAAGCCCTGACTCGAAAGGAGGCCGGGTTTCCTTGCAGTGGCTTGAATACAGTCTAGTCTTTCATCTCACAAGCTGAAGGGATGTCTGCACCACCTGTGGAGTCCCTAGAGAAAGCCCTAGGTCCCCGACTCCTTTCGACGGAATGCCTCACATGCCTCTGACACCTCGAGAGGCACGCAGAGCTCACTGCTTCAAAATTTGACGGAGCCTGACTCCTCTTGAACATTGACAGGAATCCCAGTATCCCTGTGGCTACTGGAAAGGGACCCTGGGTCTCCCGACTCACCTCGAGAAGCGTCCCTTTTTGCCCTGCCAAGCCTCGAAGAGACTCCTGAGGTGTCCCTCGTAACTCGACAGGAGTCCTGACTTCGTTGAACAAACACGAGGGTTGAAGGGCCATCCCCGCCGTAAGTCGAGAATGTACCCCAGGTCCCCGCCGCAACTCGAGAAAAACCATGAGACTTCCCCCCTCCAAGCGAGATGAGGCCCGATTCCCCTGCACTGCATGCAGAGCAATTCCGTGAGCCCCCTGAAACATGTCAGGAGCCTCGACTTCGACTTGCTTGATGGATGTCGAGACAGTCCGCAAAAAAACACTGTCACAAGTAGAGAGGGACCCTGAGGTCACACCAGCATCGCGAAGGAGCTCCATGGGCCCCAAATCAACTCGAGATGAGGCCCGCTTCCCCTGCATTGACTCCAGAGCCATCCCCCGTTCCCCATCAAACACGACCTGAGGCTTGACTCCCTTTAGGCAACTCCAGAGGTTCCCCCGAGAACAACGGGCCAAGTCTAGAGGAGTACCAAGTTCAGCAGAGCAACTCGAGGACTGCTCCGTGTACCCCAAATTGCCTCGAGATGAGAGCTGATTCCCTGGCTTAGACTCAAGACGTAGGCCACCTTTCCACAAGCCCCTCAAGAGGAGGCTTCTCTCAGCAATAGGTATGAGGGAGGACCCTGAGATTGCTGCCTCAATGGGCATATACACACCGAGAAGCCCTGACTCGAAAGGAGGCCGGGTTTCCTTGCAGTGGCTTGAATACAGTCTAGTCTTTCATCTCACAAGCTGAAGGGATGTCTGCACCACCTGAGGAGTCCCTAGAGAAAGCCCTAGGTCCCCGACTCCTTTCGACGGAATGCCTCACATGCCTCTGACACCTCGAGAGGCACGCAGAGCTCACTGCTTCAAAATTTGACGGAGCCTGACTCCTCTTGAACATTGACAGGAATCCCAGTATCCCTGTGGCTACTGGAAAGGGACCCTGGGTCTCCCGACTCACCTCGAGAAGCGTTCCTTTTGCCCTGCCAAGCCTCGAAGAGACTCCTGAGGTGTCCCTCGTAACTCGACAGGAGTCCTGACTTCGTTGAACCAACACGAGGGTTGAAGGGCCATCCCCGCCGTAAGTCGAGAATGTACCCCAGGTCCCCGCCGCAACTCGAGAAAAACCATGAGACTTCCCCCTCCAAGCGAGAGATGAGGCCCGATTCCCCTGCACTGCATGCAGAGCAATTCCGTGAGCCCCCTGAAACATGTCAGGAGCCTCGACTTGCTTGATGGATGTCGAGACAGTCCGCAAAAACACTGTCACAAGTAGAGAGGGACCCTGAGGTCACACCAGCATCGCGAAGGAGCTCCATGGGCCCCAAATCAACTCGAGATGAGGCCCGCTTCCCCTGCATTGACTCCAGAGCCATCCCCCGTTCCCCATCAAACACGACCTGAGGCTTGACTCCCTTTAGGCAACTCCAGAGGTTCCCCGAGAACAACGGGCCAAGTCTAGAGGAGTACCAAGTTCAGCAGAGCAACTCGAGGACTGCTCCGTGTACCCCAAATTGCCTCGAGATGAGAGCTGATTCCCTGGCTTAGACTCAAGACGTAGGCCACCTTTCCACAAGCCCCTCAAGAGGAGGCTTCTCTCAGCAATAGGTATGAGGGAGGGACCCTGAGATTGCTCCTACATATTCTACTGCCTCAATGGGCATATACACCGAGAAGCCCTGACTCGAAAGGAGGCCGGCTTTCCTTGCAGTGGCTTGAATACAGTCTAGTCTTTCATCTCACAAGCTGAAGGGATGTCTGCACCACCTGTGGAGTCCCTAGAGAAAGCCCTAGGTCCCCGACTCCTTTCGACGGAATGCCTCACATGCCTCTGACACCTCGAGAGGCACGCAGAGCTCACTGCTTCAAAATTTGACGGAGCCTGACTCCTCTTGAACATTGACAGGAATCCCAGTATCCCTGTGGCTACTGGAAAGGGGACCCTGGGTCTCCCGACTCACCTCGAGAAGCGTTCCTTTTGCCCTGCCAAGCCTCGAAGAGACTCCTGAGGTGTCCCTCGTAACTCGACAGGAGTCCTGACTTCGTTGAACCAACACGAGGGTTGAAGGGCCATCCCCGCCGTAAGTCGAGAATGTACCCCAGGTCCCCGCCGCAACTCGAGAAAAACCATGAGACTTCCCCCTCCAAGCGAGATGAGGCCCGATTCCCCTGCACTGCATGCAGAGCAATTCCGTGAGCCCCCTGAAACATGTCAGGAGCCTCGACTTGCTTGATGGATGTCGAGACAGTCCGCAAAAACACTGTCACAAGTAGAGAGGGACCCTGAGGTCACACCAGCATCGCGAAGGAGCTCCATGGGCCCCAAATCAACTCGAGATGAGGCCCGCTTCCCCAGCATTGACTCCAGAGCCATCCCCCGTTCCCCATCAAACACGACCTGAGGCTTGACTCCCTTTAGGCAACTCCAGAGGTTCCCCGAGAACAACGGGCCAAGTCTAGAGGAGTACCAAGTTCAGCAGAGCAACTCGAGGACTGCTCCGTGTACCCCAAATTGCCTCGAGATGAGAGCTGATTCCCTGGCTTAGACTCAAGACGTAGGCCACCTTTCCACAAGCCCCTCAAGAGGAGGCTTCTCTCAGCAATAGGTATGAGGGAGGGACCCTGAGATTGCTGCCTCAATGGGCATATACACCGAGAAGCCCTGACTCGAAAGGAGGCCGGCTTTCCTTGCAGTGGCTTGAATACAGTCTAGTCTTTCATCTCACAAGCTGAAGGGATGTCTGCACCACCTGTGGAGTCCCTAGAGAAAGCCCTAGGTCCCCGACTCCTTTCGACGGAATGCCTCACATGCCTCTGACACCTCGAGAGGCACGCAGAGCTCACTGCTTCAAAATTTGACGGAGCCTGACTCCTCTTGAACATTGACAGGAATCCCAGTATCCCTGTGGCTACTGGAAAGGGACCCTGGGTCTCCCGACTCACCTCGAGAAGCGTTCCTTTTGCCCTGCCAAGCCTCAAAGAGACTCCTGAGGTGTCCCTCGTAACTCGACAGGAGTCCTGACTTCGTTGAACCAACACGAGGGTTGAAGGGCCATCCCCGCCGTAAGTCGAGAATGTACCCCAGGTCCCCGCCGCAACTCGAGAAAAACCATGAGACTTCCCCCTCCAAGCGAGATGAGGCCCGATTCCCCTGCACTGCATGCAGAGCAATTCCGTGAGCCCCCTGAAACATGTCAGGAGCCTCGACTTGCTTGATGGATGTCGAGACAGTCCGCAAAAACACTGTCACAAGTAGAGAGGGACCCTGAGGTCACACCAGCATCGCGAAGGAGCTCCATGGGCCCCAAATCAACTCGAGATGAGGCCCGCTTCCCCTGCATTGACTCCAGAGCCATCCCCCGTTCCCCATCAAACACGACCTGAGGCTTGACTCCCTTTAGGCAACTCCAGAGGTTCCCCGAGAACAACGGGCCAAGTCTAGAGGAGTACCAAGTTCAGCAGAGCAACTCGAGGACTGCTCCGTGTACCCCAAATTGCCTCGAGATGAGAGCTGATTCCCTGGCTTAGACTCAAGACGTAGGCCACCTTTCCACAAGCCCCTCAAGAGGAGGCTTCTCTCAGCAATAGGTATGAGGGAGGGACCCTGAGATTGCTGCCTCAATGGGCATATACACCGAGAAGCCCTGACTCGAAAGGAGGCCGGCTTTCCTTGCAGTGGCTTGAATACAGTCTAGTCTTTCATCTCACAAGGTGAAGGGATGTCTGCACCACCTGTGGAGTCCCTAGAGAAAGCCCTAGGTCCCCGACTCCTTTCGACGGAATGCCTCACATGCCTCTGACACCTCGAGAGGCACGCAGAGCTCACTGCTTCAAAATTTGACGGAGCCTGACTCCTCTTGAACATTGACAGGAATCCCAGTATCCCTGTGGCTACTGGAAAGGGACCCTGGGTCTCCCGACTCACCTCGAGAAGCGTCCTTTTGCCCTGCCAAGCCTCGAAGAGACTCCTGAGGTGTCCCTCGTAACTCGACAGGAGTCCTGACTTCGTTGAACCAACACGAGGGTTGAAGGGCCATCCCCGCCGTAAGTCGAGAATGTACCCCAGGTCCCCGCCGCAACTCGAGAAAAACCATGAGACTTCCCCCTCCAAGCGAGATGAGGCCCGATTCCCCTGCACTGCATGCAGAGCAATTCCGTGAGCCCCCTGAAACATGTCAGGAGCCTCGACTTGCTTGATGGATGTCGAGACAGTCCGCAAAAACACTGTCACAAGTAGAGAGGGACCCTGAGGTCACACCAGCATCGCGAAGGAGCTCCATGGGCCCCAAATCAACTCGAGATGAGGCCCGCTTCCCCTGCATTGACTCCAGAGCCATCCCCCGTTCCCCATCAAACACGACCTGAGGCTTGACTCCCTTTAGGCAACTCCAGAGGTTCCCCGAGAACAACGGGCCAAGTCTAGAGGAGTACCAAGTTCAGCAGAGCAACTCGAGGACTGCTCCGTGTACCCCAAATTGCCTCGAGATAAGAGCTGATTCCCTGGCTTAGACTCAAGACGTAGGCCACCTTTCCACAAGCCCCTCAAGAGGAGGCTTCTCTCAGCAATAGGTATGAGGGAGGGACCCTGAGATTGCTGCCTCAATGGCCATATACACCGAGAAGCCCTGACTCGAAAGGAGGCCGGCTTTCCTTGCAGTGGCTTGAATACAGTCTAGTCTTTCATCTCACAAGCTGAAGGGATGTCTGCACCACCTGTGGAGAGTCCCTAGAGAAAGCCCTAGGTCCCCGACTCCTTTCGACGGAATGCCATCACATGCCTCTGACACCCTCGAGAGGCACGCAGAGAGCTCACTGCTTCAAAATTTGACGGGAGCCTGACTCCTCTTGAACATTGACAGGAATCCCAGTATCCCTGTGGCTACTGGAAAGGGACCCTGGGTCTCCCGACTCACCTCGAGAAGCGTTCCTTTTGCCCTGCCAAGCCTCGAAGAGACTCCTGAGGTGTCCCTCGTAACTCGACAGGAGTCCTGACTTCGTTGAACCAACACGAGGTTGAAGGGCCATCCCCGCCGTAAGTCGAGAATGTACCCCCAGGTCCCCGCCGCAACTCGAGAAAAACCATGAGACTTCCCCCTCCAAGCGAGATGAGGCCCGATTCCCCTGCACTGCATGCAGAGCAATTCCGTGAGCCCCCTTGAAACATGTCAGGAGCCTCGACTTGCTTGATGGATGTCGAGACAGTCCGCAAAAACACATGTCACAAGTAGAGAGGAAGGGACCCTGAGGTCACACCAGCATCGCGAAGGAGCTCCATGGGCCCCAAATCAACTCGAGATGAGGCCCGCTTCCCCTGCATTGACTCCAGAGCCATCCCCCGTTCTCCCTCATCAAACACGACCTGAGGCTTGACTCCCTTTAGGCAAACTCCAGAGGTTCCCCGAGAACAACGGGCTCAAGTCTAGAGGTAGTACCAAGTTCAGCAGAGCAACTCGAGGACCGCTCCGTGTACCCCAAATTGCCTCGAGATGAGAGTATGATTCCCTGGCTTAGACTCAAGACGATATGCCACCTTTCCACAAGCCCCTCAAAGAGGAGGCTTCTCTCAGCAATAGGTATGAGGGAGGGACCCTGAGATGAGATTGCTGCCTCACATGGGCATATACACCGAGAAGCCCTTCGACTCGAAAAGGAGGCCGGCTTTCCTTGCAGTGGCTTTTGAATACAAGTCTAGTCTTTCATCTCACAAGCTGAAGGGGTATGTCCTGCACCACCTGTGGAGTCCCTAGAGAAAGCCCTAGGTCCCCGACTCCTTTCGACGGAATGCCTTCACATGCTCTTCTGACACCTCGAGAGGCACGCAGAGAGCTCACTGCTTCAAATTTGTCGAAGCCCTGACTGCTCTTGATAGCAGGGACAGGTGAATCCCAGTATTCCACTGTGGCTAATGGGGAAGGGACCCTGGGTCTCTCCGGACAAATAATCTTTAACCTCGAGAAGAGATCCTTTGTCTGCCCTGTAAAGCCTCGATAGAGACTTCTCTTGATGGTGATCCTTCAGTAACTCGACAGGAGTCCTGACTTCGTTGAACCAACACTGAAGGTTGACGGGGCCATCCCGCGCGTTAGGAGTCGAGATATTTTGTCCCCTATGGTGCCATCCGCCGCCAACTTCGAGGATTAGAAAAACCATAGAGAGCTTCCCCTCCAAGCGGGATGAGGCGCGGGGAGTCCGCCTGCACTGCATGCACGTGAGCTTATTCCGGGTGAGGCCCCTGGTAAACAGTGTCGAGGAGGCCTCGACCTGTGGCTTGATGGGTGGTCGAGACAGTCTACTCGCATAGAAACACTGTCCAACAAGGTATGTGTAGGGGACCCTAGGGGGTCATCTACCGGCATCGCTGAAAGGAGCTCCATGGGCCCAAAATCGAACTCGAAGATGAGGCCCGCTCTCCCCTACAAATTGACTCCAGATAGAGCCATCCCCTGTCGATCCCCATTCAGATCACGAACATGAAAGGCTGTTGATCTCCTTTATAGTAGCAAATCCAGAGGTTTCCCCAGAAAGACAAATTACGCGGGGCCAAGTCTGAGAGGAGTATCCTAAGGTTCCGCGGGAGCAACTCGAAGTAGGGCTGCTCCGTGTCCCCTCCAAATAGCTGCTCGAGATGGATGAGCTGACTCCTTGGCTTAGACTCACGGACGTAGGGCCCAGCCTTTCCACAAGCCCGCTCACAGGAGGAGGCTGCTGCTCTAGCACAGATTAGTATGGAGGGAGGGGATGGGACCTGTGTTGCTGCTCAAGGTGCGGCCATATACATCGACGGCATAAGCCCATCGAGTTCCGAAAAGGAGTTGGCCGGGTTTCCGTTGTTGCAGTGCTTGGAAATGACAGGGTGCGTGGTGCTTTCATCTCACAAGCTGAAGGGATGTCTGCACCACCTGTGGAGTCCCTAGAGAAAGCCCTAGGTCCCCGACTCCTTTCGACGGAATGCCTCACATGCCTCTGACACCTCGAGAGGCACGCAGAGCTCACTGCTTCAAAATTTGACGGAGCCTGACTCCTCTTGAACATTGACAGGAATCCCAGTATCCCTGTGGCTACTGGAAAGGGACCCTGGGTCTCCCGACTCACCTCGAGAAGCGTTCCTTTTGCCCTGCCAAGCCTCGAAGAGACTCCTGAGGTGTCCCTCGTAACTCGACAGGAGTCCTGACTTCGTTGAACAAAACACGAGGGTTGAAGGGCCATCCCCCCGCCGTAAGTCGAGAATGTACCCCAGGTCCCCGCCGCAACTCGAGAAAAACCATGAGACTTCCCCCTCCAAGCGAGATGAGGCCCGATTCCCCTGCACTGCATGCAGAGCAATTCCGTGAGCCCCCTGAAACATGTCAGGAGCCTCGACTTGCTTGATGGATGTCGAGACAGTCCGCAAAAACACTGTCACAAGTAGAGAGGGACCCTGAGGTCACACCAGCATCGCGAAGGAGCTCCATGGGCCCCAAATCAACTCGAGATGAGGCCCGCTTCCCCTGCATTGACTCCAGAGCCATCCCCCGTTCCCCATCAAACACGACCTGAGGCTTGACTCCCTTTAGGCAACTCCAGAGGTTCCCCGAGAACAACGGGCCAAGTCTAGAGGAGTACCAAGTTCAGCAGAGCAACTCGAGGACTGCTCCGTGTACCCCAAATTGCCTCGAGATGAGAGCTGATTCCCTGGCTTAGACTCAAGACGTAGGCCACCTTTCCACAAGCCCCTCAAGAGGAGGCTTCTCTCAGCAATAGGTATGAGGGAGGGACCCTGAGATTGCTGCCTCAATGGGCATATACACCGAGAAGCCCTGACTCGAAAGGAGGCCGGCTTTCCTTGCAGTGGCTTGAATACAGTCTAGTCTTTCATCTCACAAGCTGAAGGGATGTCTGCACCACCTGTGGAGTCCCTAGAGAAAGCCCTAGGTCCCCGACTCCTTTCGACGGAATGCCTCACATGCCTCTGACACCTCGAGAGGCACGCAGAGCTCACTGCTTCAAAATTTGACGGAGCCTGACTCCTCTTGAACATTGACAGGAATCCCAGTATCCCTGTGGCTACTGGAAAGGGACCCTGGGTCTCCCGACTCACCTCGAGAAGCGTTCCCTTTTGCCCTGCCAAGCCTCGAAGAGACTCCTGAGGTGTCCCTCGTAACTCGACAGGAGTCCTGACTTCGTTGAACAAACACGAGGGTTGAAGGGCCATCCCCGCCGTAAGTCGAGAATGTACCCCAGGTCCCCGCCGCAACTCGAGAAAAACCATGAGACTTCCCCCTCCAAGCGAGATGAGGCCCGATTCCCCTGCACTGCATGCAGAGCAATTCCGTGAGCCCCCTGAAACATGTCAGGAGCCTCGACTTGCTTGATGGATGTCGAGACAGTCCGCAAAAACACTGTCACAAGTAGAGAGGGACCCTGAGGTCACACCAGCATCGCGAAGGAGCTCCATGGGCCCCAAATCAACTCGAGATGAGGCCCGCTTCCCCTGCATTGACTCCAGAGCCATCCCCCGTTCCCCATCAAACACGACCTGAGGCTTGACTCCCTTTAGGCAACTCCAGAGGTTCCCCGAGAACAACGGGCCAAGTCTAGAGGAGTACCAAGTTCAGCAGAGCAACTCGAGGACTGCTCCGTGTACCCCAAATTGCCTCGAGATGAGAGCTGATTCCCTGGCTTAGACTCAAGACGTAGGCCACCTTTCCACAAGCCCCTCAAGAGGAGGCTTCTCTCAGCAATAGGTATGAGGGAGGGACCCTGAGATTGCTGCCTCAATGGGCATATACACCGAGAAGCCCTGACTCGAAAGGAGGCCGGGTTTCCTTGCAGTGGCTTGAATACAGTCTAGTCTTTCATCTCACAAGCTGAAGGGATGTCTGCACCACCTGTGGAGTCCCTAGAGAAAAGCCCTAGGTCCCCGACTCCTTTCGACGGAATGCCTCACATGCCTCTGACACCTCGAGAGGCACGCAGAGCTCACTGCTTCAAAATTTGACGGAGCCTGACTCCTCTTGAACATTGACAGGAATCCCAGTATCCCTGTGGCTACTGGAAAGGGACCCTGGGTCTCCCGACTCACCTCGAGAAGCGTTCCTTTTGCCCTGCCAAGCCTCGAAGAGACTCCTGAGGTGTCCCTCGTAACTCGACAGGAGTCCTGACTTCGTTGAACAAACACGAGGGTTGAAGGGCCATCCCCGCCGTAAGTCGAGAATGTACCCCAGGTCCCCGCCGCAACTCGAGAAAAACCATGAGACTTCCCCCTCCAAGCGAGATGAGGCCCGATTCCCCTGCACTGCATGCAGAGCAATTCCGTGAGCCCCCTGAAACATGTCAGGAGCCTCGACTTGCTTGATGGATGTCGAGACAGTCCGCAAAAACACTGTCACAAGTAGAGAGGGACCCTGAGGTCACACACCAGCATCGCGAAGGAGCTCCATGGGCCCCAAATCAACTCGAGATGAGGCCCGCTTCCCCTGCATTGACTCCAGAGCCATCCCCCGTTCCCCATCAAACACGACCTGAGGCTTGACTCCCTTTAGGCAACTCCAGAGGTTCCCCGAGAACAACGGGCCAAGTCTAGAGGAGTACCAAGTTCAGCAGAGCAACTCGAGGACTGCTCCGTGTACCCCAAATTGCCTCGAGATGAGAGCTGATTCCCTGGCTTAGACTCAAGACGTAGGCCACCTTTCCACAAGCCCCTCAAGAGGAGGCTTCTCTCAGCAATAGGTATGAGGGAGGGACCCTGAGATTGCTGCCTCAATGGGCATATACACCGAGAAGCCCTGACTCGAAAGGAGGCCGGCTTTCCTTGCAGTGGCTTGAATACAGTCTAGTCTTTCATCTCACAAGCTGAAGGGATGTCTGCACCACCTGTGGAGTCCCTAGAGAAAGCCCTAGGTCCCCGACTCCTTTCGACGGAATGCCTCACATGCCTCTGACACCTCGAGGCACGCAGAGCTCACTGCTTCAAAATTTGACGGAGCCTGACTCCTCTTGAACATTGACAGGAATCCCAGTATCCCTGTGGCTACTGGAAAGGGACCCTGGGTCTCCCGACTCACCTCGAGAAGCGTTCCTTTTGCCCTGCCAAGCCTCGAAGAGACTCCTGAGGTGTCCCTCGTAACTCGACAGGAGTCCTGACTTCGTTGAACAAACACGAGGGGGTTGAAGGGCCATCCCCGCCGTAAGTCGAGAATGTACCCCAGGTCCCCGCCGCAACTCGAGAAAAACCATGAGACTTCCCCCTCCAAGCGAGATGAGGCCCGATTCCCCTGCACTGCATGCAGAGCAATTCCGTGAGCCCCCTGAAACATGTCAGGAGCCTCGACTTGCTTGATGGATGTCGAGACAGTCCGCAAAAAAAACACTGTCACAAGTAGAGAGGGACCCTGAGGTCACACCAGCATCGCGAAGGAGCTCCATGGGCCCCAAATCAACTCGAGATGAGGCCCGCTTCCCCTGCATTGACTCCAGAGCCATCCCCCGTTCCCCATCAAACACGACCTGAGGCTTGACTCCCTTTAGGCAACTCCAGAGGTTCCCCGAGAACAACGGGCCAAGTCTAGAGGAGTACCAAGTTCAGCAGAGCAACTCGAGGACTGCTCCGTGTACCCCAAATTGCCTCGAGATGAGAGCTGATTCCCTGGCTTAGACTCAAGACGTAGGCCACCTTTCCACAAGCCCCTCAAGAGGAGGCTTCTCTCAGCAATAGGTATGAGGGAGGGACCCTGAGATTGCTGCCTCAATGGGCATATACACCGAGAAGCCCTGACTCGAAAGGAGGCCGGCTTTCCTTGCAGTGGCTTGAATACAGTCTAGTCTTTCATCTCACAAGCTGAAGGGATGTCTGCACCACCTGTGGAGTCCCTAGAGAAAGCCCTAGGTCCCCGACTCCTTTCGACGGAATGCCTCACATGCCTCTGACACACCTCGAGAGGCACGCAGAGCTCACTGCTTCAAAATTTGACGGAGCCTGACTCCTCTTGAACATTGACAGGAATCCCAGTATCCCTGTGGCTACTGGAAAGGGACCCTGGGTCTCCCGACTCACCTCGAGAAGCGTCCCTTTTGCCCTGCCAAGCCTCGAAGAGACTCCTGAGGTGTCCCTCGTAACTCGACAGGAGTCCTGACTTCGTTGAACAAACACGAGGGTTGAAGGGCCATCCCCGCCGTAAGTCGAGAATGTACCCCAGGTCCCCGCCGCAACTCGAGAAAAACCATGAGACTTCCCCCTCCAAGCGAGATGAGGCCCGATTCCCCTGCACTGCATGCAGAGCAATTCCGTGAGCCCCCTGAAACATGTCAGGAGCCTCGACTTGCTTGATGGATGTCGAGACAGTCCGCAAAAACACTGTCACAAGTAGAGAGGGACCCTGAGGTCACACCAGCATCGCGAAGGAGCTCCATGGGCCCCAAATCAACTCGAGATGAGGCCCGCTTCCCCTGCATTGACTCCAGAGCCATCCCCCCGTTCCCCATCAAACACGACCTGAGGCTTGACTCCCTTTAGGCAACTCCAGAGGTTCCCCGAGAACAACGGGCCAAGTCTAGAGGAGTACCAAGTTCAGCAGAGCAACTCGAGGACTGCTCCGTGTACCCCAAATTGCCTCGAGATGAGAGCTGATTCCCTGGCTTAGACTCAAGACGTAGGCCACCTTTCCACAAGCCCCTCAAGAGGAGGCTTCTCTCAGCAATAGGTATGAGGGAGGGACCCTGAGATTGCTGCCTCAATGGGCATATACACCGAGAAGCCCTGACTCGAAAGGAGGCCGGGTTTCCTTGCAGTGGCTTGAATACAGTCTAGTCTTTCATCTCACAAGGTGAAGGGATGTCTGCACCACCTGTGGAGTCCCTAGAGAAAGCCCTAGGTCCCCGACTCCTTTCGACGGAATGCCTCACATGCCTCTGACACCTCGAGAGGCACGCAGAGCTCACTGCTTCAAAATTTGACGGAGCCTGACTCCTCTTGAACATTGACAGGAATCCCAGTATCCCTGTGGCTACTGGAAAGGGACCCTGGGTCTCCCGACTCACCTCGAGAAGCGTCCCTTTTGCCCTGCCAAGCCTCGAAGAGACTCCTGAGGTGTCCCTCGTAACTCGACAGGAGTCCTGACTTCGTTGAACAAACACGAGGGTTGAAGGGCCATCCCCGCCGTAAGTCGAGAATGTACCCCAGGTCCCCGCCGCAACTCGAGAAAAACCATGAGACTTCCCCCTCCAAGCGAGATGAGGCCCGATTCCCCTGCACTGCATGCAGAGCAATTCCGTGAGCCCCCTGAAACATGTCAGGAGCCTCGACTTGCTTGATGGATGTCGAGACAGTCCGCAAAAACACTGTCACAAGTAGAGAGGGACCCTGAGGTCACACCAGCATCGCGAAGGAGCTCCATGGGCCCCAAATCAACTCGAGATGAGGCCCGCTTCCCCTGCATTGACTCCAGAGCCATCCCCCGTTCCCCATCAAACACGACCTGAGGCTTGACTCCCTTTAGGCAACTCCAGAGGTTCCCCGAGAACAACGGGCCAAGTCTAGAGGAGTACCAAGTTCAGCAGAGCAACTCGAGGACTGCTCCGTGTACCCCAAATTGCCTCGAGATGAGAGCTGATTCCCTGGCTTAGACTCAAGACGTAGGCCACCTTTCCACAAGCCCCTCAAGAGGAGGCTTCTCTCAGCAATAGGTATGAGGGAGGGACCCTGAGATTGCTGCCTCAATGGGCATATACACCGAGAAGCCCTGACTCGAAAGGAGGCCGGCTTTCCTTGCAGTGGCTTGAATACAGTCTAGTCTTTCATCTCACAAGGTGAAGGGATGTCTGCACCACCTGTGGAGTCCCTAGAGAAAGCCCTAGGTCCCCGACTCCTTTCGACGGAATGCCTCACATGCCTCTGACACCTCGAGAGGCACGCAGAGCTCACTGCTTCAAAATTTGACGGAGCCTGACTCCTCTTGAACATTGACAGGAATCCCAGTATCCCTGTGGCTACTGGAAAGGGACCCTGGGTCTCCCGACTCACCTCGAGAAGCGTTCCTTTTGCCCTGCCAAGCCTCGAAGAGACTCCTGAGGTGTCCCTCGTAACTCGACAGGAGTCCTGACTTCGTTGAACAAACACGAGGGTTGAAGGGCCATCCCCGCCGTAAGTCGAGAATGTACCCCAGGTCCCCGCCGCAACTCGAGAAAAAACCATGAGACTTCCCCCTCCAAGCGAGATGAGGCCCGATTCCCCTGCACTGCATGCAGAGCAATTCCGTGAGCCCCCTGAAACATGTCAGGAGCCTCGACTTGCTTGATGGATGTCGAGACAGTCCGCAAAAACACTGTCACAAGTAGAGAGGGACCCTGAGGTCACACCAGCATCGCGAAGGAGCTCCATGGGCCCCAAATCAACTCGAGATGAGGCCCGCTTCCCCTGCATTGACTCCAGAGCCATCCCCCGTTCCCCATCAAACACGACCTGAGGCTTGACTCCCTTTAGGCAACTCCAGAGGTTCCCCGAGAACAACGGCCAAGTCTAGAGGAGTACCAAGTTCAGCAGAGCAACTCGAGGACTGCTCCGTGTACCCCAAATTGCCTCGAGATGAGAGCTGATTCCCTGGCTTAGACTCAAGACGTAGGCCACCTTTCCACAAGCCCCTCAAGAGGAGGCTTCTCTCAGCAATAGGTATGAGGGAGGGACCCTGAGATTGCTGCCTCAATGGGCATATACACCGAGAAGCCCTGACTCGAAAGGAGGCCGGGTTTCCTTGCAGTGGCTTGAATACAGTCTAGTCTTTCATCTCACAAGCTGAAGGGATGTCTGCACCACCTGTGGAGTCCCTAGAGAAAGCCCTAGGTCCCCGACTCCTTTCGACGGAATGCCTCACATGCCTCTGACACCTCGAGAG